>JAQQSU010001778.1:0-14881 GCA_028627135.1 Pseudochirops cupreus | reverse complement strand
GAAAACCATGAAAAGAGAGTCAACAACCTGACTGAAGAAAATAACACCTTAAAAAATAGACTAACTCAAATGGCAAAAGAGGCCCAAAAAGGCAATGAGGAGAAGAATGCCTTAAAAAGCTGAATTTGCCAGATGGAAAAAGAAACTCAAAAGCTCACTGAAGAGAATAATTCCTTCAGAATTAGAGTGGAACAACTAGAAGCGAATGATTTTTTGAGAAATCAAGGTACTATTAAACAGATCCAAACAAATGAAAAAATAGAAGGCAATGTGAAATATCTCACTGGAAAAACCACTGACCTGGAAAATAGATCCAGGAGAGGCAATTTAAAAATCACTGGATTACCTGAAAGCCATGACCAAAAAAAGAACCTAGAAATCATCCTTCAAGAAATTCTCAAGGAAAACTGCCCTGATATTTTAGAACCAGAGGGCAAAATAAAAATTGAAAGAATTCACAGATCACATCTTGAAAAAGAGCTCAAGAAGAAAACTACTAGGAATATAATAGCCAGGTTCCAGATTTCCCAGATCAAGGAGCAAATATTACAAGCTGCCAAGAAGAAATGATTTGAATATTGTGCAAACACAATCAGGATAACCCAGGATCTAGCAGCTTCTACATTAGGGGATCAAAGAGTTTGAAATACAATGTTCCAGAGATCAAAGGAGCTAGGATTAAAACCAAGAATCACCTACCCAGCAAAACTGAGTATAATGTTTCAGAGGAAAATATGGTGATTCAATGAGGTGGAGGACTTTCAAGCATTCTTGATGAAAAAACCAGAACTGAATAGAAAATCTGACATTCAAATACAAGAAGCAAGTGAAGTATGAGAAAGTAAACAGGGAAAAGAAATCACCAGGAACTTATCAAAGTTGGACTATTTACATGCCTACATGGAAAAACGGTAACTGTAACTTATGAAACTTTTCTTAGTATGAGGATAATTGAAGGGAAAATAAATGTGTATGTGTGTATACACATACATATATGTCTATATAGGAGGGTATATATGCATATGAATACATATATGAGTGTGTGTATATATGTGTACAGGTATATATAAACAGAGGGCACAGGAAGGGATGACATTTAAAAGGTGAAATTGAGATGTGGGAGAGGAATATAATGAGAGATGGGAAGAGACAGAATGGTGTTAATTATCTCATATAGAAGAGGCACTGTTACAGTGGAGGGGAAGAACAGGAAGGCAAAAGGGAATGGATCAACCTTACTCTCATTGAATTTGGCTTGGGGAGGCAATGACACATAACTCTGAATTGGGTATCTTGCCTTACAGGAGAACAGGGAGGAAGGGGATGAGAGGGGGGATGATGGAGAGGAAGGCAGGTTGGGGGAGGGTAGTTAGAAACACAGACTTTTGTAAAGGGACAGAGACAAAGTAGAGAACAGAAGGAGTGGGGGGGGGGGTAGGATGGAGGGAAATATAGTCAGTCTTTCACAATATATCCACTATGGAAATGTTTTGCGTAACTACACATGTACAACCTACATTGAATTGCTCATCTTCCCAGTAAGTGTAGGAGCTAAGGGAGGAAGGGAAAGAACCTGGAATTTAAAGTTTTAAAATCAAATGTTTTTTTAAAAATATTATTATTATTATTTACATGCAACTGGGAAATAAGATACACAGACACTGGGGTATGGAGATCCATCTTGCCCTAGCAGAAAGTCAGAGGGAGGATGGCAGAGGATATAGGAGAGAGCAGATTGGGGGAGGGGGTATCCAATGGGATAGCTGTTCTGGGGTGGTGGGTAGGAGAAAGTTGGGGAGAAAATTTGTAACTCAAAATGTTGTGGATGATGTAAACTAAAAATAAACACAAAAGTTAATTAAAAAAAAGAAAGTGGAGCATATGCCTAATTACTATCTTAAAAAAACCCTCTCCAATACTATTGTTTTGCAGCATAATAAGGAAGGACAAAGATTCTCTGTGTTTAGAGAAATTCAAATAGCATAACGAATTTATAACTTTTCTACACAGAAAATTTGCTGTGCTCCAGAATCTAAGGGTTTGGGGTTTGTTTGTTTTGAAGATGTTTCTAACTGGTCCTTTGAAGCTAGGTTAAAAGGCAGACTTTATTCAGGGCTCAGCATCATTATTTTATGCTATTACATCAACACAAGCATGTGAAACAATTACTCCATTATGAATTTTATGTTCAAGTATTTTATCTGCAGACTCTGCTTGTCTTTATCTTCACTACTTTAAAGACACACTTCATGCAATGTTATTTGAATCAATATAATTTTTAGATGTTAAAACCAAATTCTACCATAACATCTCAAAATTCTACTCAAATGTTACTCCACACAGTATGTGGCAATGACTGGAACTAACGCTGAAACTCCTGCAATATTAACTGCCCTGAGCATCAGTCTTTTTAATGCTGCAAGCCTGCTTCTGCTATATGCATAAGTGTTTGCTTAGATAGCTGCCTCCAAATTTTTTTTTATCTAACGCCAAATGTTCATAGAACTAATTAAGACCATTAAGCAGAGAATTCCAATGTACAGTTAACCCTTTTATTCACACTGCATTAATAATTTCCTATGAGAAATTTCTATTCTTAGAGTTTTCAAAATGCCTAAATTGTTCTGAGACCAAGAAACTGTGAACTATATCAACTGTTTCACAGATTCATAAATCAGTCACTTGGATGAAAGCTCATAGCAATTATGCCCAGATATAAAAATAAATTATTTCTCTGATGATTCTTACATCAATGTGAATCTAATTCATTCATCAATTGTTAAGTTTCCTTAAAACTTTCTGTTGTTGATATTTATTACTAAGCCCCTGAAAAAAATGATGCTAAATATTTGAAGCATTGGGATTTGTAGGACAGAATATGTCACAAAAAACTTCAAAGTTTATGAAAAGATTGTACTTTTCCCCTTGTATTAGAGAGCTGAAGTTGGTAGGAGTTGCAGGAAAGCATAATTTGCCTGCCTACAAGAAAAAATATCCTTAAAAACGGAAGTATACAACAATGAAATTTCCTGAGTCAAAGTAACAGGTTCTTTCCCTCGTAATGACCTGTCTGAGACAGCATAGAAAGAAACTGTATTAAGGCCTTGAATTACTTGGGATCACAGGTCATTTTTAACTATGATATTCTATAATTATGAGAATATACAGTTGAAATTTGCTGCCTTGCTTTTTACTTTTTTTTTTTAACTACAAATAGCCAGAACCACTTTCCAAAGAAAGGCAAATGCAAATTTCTAATTCCCTAGTCCTCTTAAGGGATTTCTTTAGGAAGAATAAAGTGATTTACTTCTTTGGAAGTAGGCTCTCTCTTCTCCTGTCTTCCTGATCTCCTATCACTCAGGTACTGTCATTTTCTCCTCCTTCCCCCCTTTGTCATATGACGAAGTGGCCTTATTCCTTACCAAGGAATCTCTTGTTCAAGTGATCCCATTCCATCCTGTCTCCTCCAAAAGATTGTCCCCTCTGTCATCATCTTTTCACTTATTTTCAGACTCTCCCTCCTGTTCAGTAGCTCATTCCCTACTGCCTACAAACATGTTCATATCTTTCCCACTTGAAAAACTCTCATTTGATTGTTCCAATCCACCATCATCCCGTATCTCTTAAACCCTTAATAAGAGGATTTGTTCTGTAAAACCTAGACTTGGTCAAAAGGCTGCACCCCAAGGACTTAGAAGGCCACACGTATCCTTGAGGATGCAGGCTCCCCACTCCTGCATTAACCATTCTGGGCCTTAATTTCCTCATTTGTACCATTAGAGGACTAGACTGTTAAGATCGTTAAAGCTTTTCTTTTTCCCACAAGTCTGGTCCCATATTATCTCACTCTTAAAAGGTCAATATTTTACAGAGAAAGTCAAGGTAATATATCATTCATTTCTGTGTTTATCCTTTTCCCTGTTAGAACACATCTCTGTCTACAGCCATCTTTTATCTGGCTTGGTATGAATGACCACATTCAGAGGATTCCTGAGGCCAGACAAATGGAATGTACTCACAGATGGTTTTGCCTACGTAAGTTTTACTTAAGGATATAGAGGGACAGAAGTAACTGTATCGAGATGCCCCTAAGCCATAGCAACTGATCAGATTTGCTCGGCCAGCCCTGATCCTGGGGGTGAATGACCTGTGCTAGCTGTTTGTTCCATACAGGTGCCCATGAAAGCCAACTTATCCAGGCACCAAATCCTATAATCACACAACATGTCATTTGTCCAAAAATTTCCCATTGAATTATGAGACTTTAAGAATGTTTTCTCTTCTCCTAAAGAATTAGGAGCTCTTGCAGAGCTTCAGAGGAAAAAAAAAATCACAAGTAGCTGTTTCATGAGCAGCATAACAGGAAAAAGACAGGTTTATAAACACTTCAGGGGTCAAATTCCTAAAGAGCCCTCAATTTAGTGTTGTGAACCTAACAAGGTAATTGAGAACCCAAAAGGAAAAATTCTTCCCCCTTTCTTCTCTCCCTCTACTCTTCCCTATACCCCTTCTCTTAGATAAATGGAAGAAAAAATAGATAAAAAGTTGTAGGATCTGTCATGAAAGGGAAATAGTCAATAATATAAATGGGAAGAAAAGAGTTTCAATGATAAACGTAACAAAACATTTACTAGAATTCAGGTCATATCTGAGGAGATAAATTTTATTTTTTTCTATAATGACAAGAGAAGAAAAGAAAAGGATCTTTTGTTCCCAATATGTGTTGCATTAGAGGAAAAATTAATTTGTCAATCAGGATAAAAATTTCTTTCCTTATACTCAGAGAATGAAGGAATCAGGCACAATCTCTTTCAATATGAACCTGGGGTGACGTATAACTTGAATTCAGGGTGGAGAAACAGTCTGGAGTTTAAATACAACCTCGATCAGGTTGAGATCAAGCCAAGACCTTTCACACATGATCCCTGGGGCAAGGAGTCCCCATTTAAGTCATAAGCCCCACCAGAGGAATGGCTTCCTCCACTCTAATAGGAATCTTGACTAACAAAGAGTAAAATACTGATGTAAGTAACTGAATCCTTGATTTGGTAACATCCCAGAGTTAGACAGAGGACACACAGCAGCTACTCATCGTGAGACATTTAACTCTTGTCTCTATGTATCCTTAAATAAAGCATATAAGTAAGTTAAACTAGCCATAAGCACGTGATTCAATTGCCCACAATTTTCTTTTTATTATTGCAATTGATTCCTATTGTTAGTTGTTGCTTTCTCAAATTATAATCATTTGAAGCGATGGTACAGTGCCCTATATATCTCCATCCCCAGAGCAATTAGATTACTTCTGAGCACAACAACTGCTCAAGCACTATACCTGAAACTTAAAAGGAAACATGCTTGCCATATAATCCTGTGTGATAATAAGCACTGTATTATTCTCATTTAACAGGTAAGGAAACTCAGAGAAAGAGGTCAATGCCTTGTGCAGTCAGATGGCTAGTAAGTAATAAACTTTGTCTAACAAAGACCTTCTGACTCTAAGGTCAGTGTTCTAAGTCACAGAATACTTTATCAGGAACACAACAACAATACATTTAAAAAAATCACCTTGGTAGAAGCAGGAGAACTCTGTGAGTTCTCCCCATAAGCACCTCAAATACCTATAAAATGACTCTAAACAAATTTTAGAGCTGCAGAACCCACAAAATGACAGAGAAACAAAGCTCCCGCTGAAGACAGCCTGGCAGGCAGAGAGGAAGGGCTCATCCCAGCATGCTGGGAACCGAGACCAGCCCAGACTGAAACCACGGCTGTAACCCTAGGGCTACCCCCAGGAAAAGCCATGGCTGGAGCTTTCAGGAAAGCAGATCACTGGCAGCTGGGACAGTTTCCAGAATTATCAACCCATAAGAGCCAAGGACAAAGTGAAAGGTCAGTGGAACTCGGTGAAATTTGGGGGAAAAGAGTGGATCCGGCCATCTACTCCCAGAGCAAAAAAGCAGTGGGAGCAGCCCCTGCAGCTGCCTCCACGTGGTTGCTTCAGAGCTCGCAGCCTGCAGATTGCAGGGGGGCCAAGTGATCATTCAGAGGCTAAGTGCTCTTGCCTTAACCTGCCTAGATCTGGATCATGATCTTGGGTGGTGGCCCTGAGGAAGAGTGACCAGTGAGCCAGAGCTTGTGGGGGCAGCAGAGAGAGAACCCCACGAATAGCTCTGGCAGCTGTGAAAACCCCAGCAATTTGGGTCAAAGCTCTCCTCTCTGGAAGCAGAGTTCAACAGTGGCAAAGAGCTCAAAAGGCAAGTAACTGACTGGCAACATGAGCAAGAAAAGGTAGCAAAGCAAGCACAACAATCAAACCCTAGATTCCTTTTTGGGGGACAAAAAGGATCAAAGTATAGAATGGGAGGAAGACAACACAGTCAGAACTCCTGCACCAAAAACTTCCAAGAAAAATATGGACTGATTACAGGCCATGGAGGAGCTAAAGAAAAATTTCAAAAGTCAAGTAAGAGAAGTAGAGGAAAAATTGGGAAGAGAAATGAGAAAGATGCAAGAAAATCATGAAAAGAGAGTCAACAACCTTACTGAAGAAAATAACACCTTAAAAATAGACTAACTCAAATGGCAAGAGAGTCCCAAAAAGCTAAAGAGGAGAAGAATGCCTTAAAAAGCTGATTTTGACAGATGGAAAAAGAATTTCAAAAGCTCACTGAAGAGAATAATTCCTTCAGAACTAGAATGGAGCAAATAGAATCAAATGACTTTATGAGAAATCAAGATACTATTAAACAGATCCAAACAAATGAAAAAATAGAAGGCAATGTCAAATATCTCACTAAAAAAACTGCTGACATGGAAAATAGATCAGGAGAGACAATTTAAAAATTGTTGGACTACCTGAAAACCATGATCAAAAAAAGAACGTAGAAAGAATCCTTCAAGAAATTCCCCAGGAAAATTGTCCTGATATTTTAGAACCAGAGGGCAAAACAGTACTTGAAAGAATTTACAGATCACCTCTTGAAAAAGAGCCCCAAAAGAAAACTCCTAGGAATGTTATAGCCAGGTTCCGGAGTTCCCAGATCATGGAGAAAATATTACAAGCTGCCAAGAAGAAATGATTTGAATATTGTGGAAACACAATCAGCATAATACAGGATCTAGCAGCTTCTACATTAAGGGATCAATGGGCCTGGAATATGATACTCCAGAGATCAAAGGAGCTAGTATTAAAACCAAGAATCACCTACCCAGCAAAACTGAGTATAATGTTTCAGGGGAAAATATGGTCATTCAGTGAGGTGGAGGACTTTCAAACATTCTTGATGAAAAAACCAGAGCTGAGTAGAAAATCTGACATTCAAACGCAAGGAGCATGAGAAAGTAAATAGGGAAAAGAAATCATAAGGAACTTATCAAAGTTGAACTATTTACATGCCTACATGGAAAAGCAATAATTGTAACTTATGAAACTTTTCTCAGTATGAGGATAGTTGAAGGGAATATAAATGCATATGTATGTGTGTATGTATATATGTATGTATGTACATATGTATACACACATATATATGTATGTATGTATGTACATCTATATGTATGTGTGTAGATATACATATACACATATGTCTATACAGGAGGGTATATAAGGATATGAATACATATGTAAGTGTGTGTATATATATGTACAGGTATATATAGACAGAGGTCACAGGATCAATTCAATAGGAAGGAATGATATTTAAAAGGTGAAATTGAGAGGTGGGAGAGAAATATAATGAGAGGAGGTATCAAACTGATCAGGAGTCCCATGATCAACTCTCTACTACAATGTTACCACATGTTATACCAGATAGGCTCATCATTTCTGTAAGCAAATCTAAGAAGAAATGTTCTAGAATGCTCTAAGAAATAAAATTACAATGTACATACATACATACATACATATAGACATGTAAATTTAATATAGTCATTTATAGTGCATATACTATATATTGTCGAGACAGAAAATGTCCTAACTAAAAGATCATATATGTATATAAAGAATCAAATAACATACAGTAAACAAACTCTTAAGAACAAAGAATAAAAGTGTGAAAAACAGCTCTGATGTCAAGAAAAAATGAAATTATGAAAATGTAATAAACTAACAAGATTCCCCAATTATAAACAATTCCCTAAGAATGAATCAGGCATTTCTGGAAGCCAGATAAACTATTTCAAGGAAATAAGGTACTATTTTAGTCTACTAAAGGGGGAATCTATTAGTTGTATCTAACGAATTTATAAAATGTCTAAATCATTTTTGGGGTACATTGTCCACATTCATGGAATATAATTGAATAATCATAGTAGTTAAGATAATGACACATTTCTGTTATCATTTATTCTAGGCATATAGCTTTCCTAATTTAGAAAATTAGGAAATTTTCTACATAACCCCAGAGCAAAGAATAGAAACAATGAGTGGAATTTGTAGAGGCAAATTAGGCTGGATGTAAAGGAAAAAATCCTTAACATTTAGAGCTATCTAATAGTAGAATGACCTGCCTTGGAAAATTAGTGGTTTCCTCCTCACTGCAGGGTCTTCAAGTTGAGACCAGATGACTAATCAAAGATATCATAGAAGAAATTCCTGACTAGGTCAAAGATTAGATACAAAATATCCAAGACTGAACTGATTATTGTTCTTCTTAAAACAAAAAATTATAACCTTTTTTTGTGCCCTGTACCCTTCCGACCATCTGTTGAAACTATGGACTTTGTCTCAAACTAATATTTTTGCAGGCATGGGGCAATTCATGGGTTACAAAAGAAACCAATTATACTGAAATAGCTTTCCATTAAAAAAAAATCAAGAATCTTTAGTGTAAGAGGAAAGAGAATGAATTCAGTTTTGTACATGTTATATTTGTAGCACCTATTCTGTGGCTACTTTCTTTATCTCCCATTCACATTGGTGGTCCAGTACCCTAGAAGGTATCTAACTACATACCATTGAGTTACAGAGGTAGCACAAGTATTTTGTCACAAATAACTAAAAAAATCAAATTGCTTTTCTGCATTTGTTGTCTTTGAAACTTTTAGGGTTTCTGCAACATGCCAAAGCATAAATTTAAAAATATGTATGCTCTGATCCATGTCATGTAAAATTTTTCTAAGAAATGTGTTAATTATATCTTTTAGCTTAAATTTCTTAACTATAAAATGAGGGAAGGACTAGATGATGACCAGTGGAAAGAGGATTGGCTGATTCTTACTATCCCAACTCTGATTGTTACTATCTGCATCACTTAACCTTTGTGTTCCTCAGTTTCCTCATCTGTAAAATTAAGGGATTAGACCAGATGGCTTATGAAGTCCCTTCCAGCTCTAAATCTATGATTCTACATGCTCTATGTCAAAAGTCCTTTTCAACTCTAACTTTCTATCATTCTATTTCTACAGCATTAAATATGAGAACCTGAGTTCCTTTAGCTAATATGATACTTGATTTATATGATACATACATATATTTAGTATGAGAAGCAACCTTAGAAATCTGGTCCAAACCATTCTTTATACAGATGAGGAAATTAAGGTGCAAAAAGCTTAAGTCTATTGTCCAAGGTCACATCCGTCTATTTCAGAGCAAAGATTTGAATTGAAACCCTGGATGCCTCCATTTTAATCTGTTTCTTCATAAAGCTGCAGATTTTAAAGACTATCTTTGTCTGAAATCAATCCATTACAGACCTTTGGCATGGTGATCAGCAGGTGTCCAGTTGTCTGAGATCTTTTAGCAAAACTACTATCAGGTTTCACTTCTGCAGGAAGTACAAGTTGAAAGGGCTGAAAACAAACCAAGAGTAATGCATTGTTGCAGAGAGTAAATAGGTGATTTACTTTGATAGATATTTCCAAAGTTTATCTCTCAGATTTAAAATATACAGTGCTACAAAAAATAATATTTTACTCACTTAAGAAACCTACGCATAACCCTTCTTGACAACTAGACTAATGTCCAGTGTGAAAGTATTTGCAGATCCTATACTTGACTGCAAGCCGCCATGGGTAGCCAGGGCAGGGTAGTGGGGTTAAGGGGTAGGGGAGAAAAATTTGAAACTCAAGAGATTGTGGAACTGAATCTTGTAAACTAAAAGTAAATAAACAAATCAATTAATAAAAAATAAAAAGAAACAATAAATAAAAAAGAAACCTACACATAAAAATTGTCCCTCAGCCTGTATCCATTTGTGCACTTGGTTTTCACTATCATAATTAGGTATTTTTATTTATCTGGCTGTTTTTTAGATTGTCAGACGTCAGTTTAAGTATGTAAACAGAGCCTCTAACTATACTTCAGAGTTTCATAGCTAAACCCTACGCATAAGACATGTTAAAATTTGATAGTTCAATACTTCAAGGTTCTCTGGTTTCTTCAGTGTGAATATTCTCACCGATGATTTAGGCTGCAACCCTTTAGAATTTAAACAGTGTGAATTTCCGTGGTCCTCTCAAACTCATCATTCTGTGGCTGACCCGGGGATGAGCTTTTCCAAAATCTCTGTGCTGGTCCTTGCATGACAGATATACTACTCGTGAGTTATGGGCTGGACTAGAGGGCCCTTAGGCCCCTCTCAACTCTGAAAGGCAGTGATCCATACTGTGCTCCATCATGTGACTACAGACAAAGCCTTTCTAGGCTGGGGGGACTGGACAAAGCTTGAGCTCCACTGGAATAACTTTCCAGAACCCAGGGTCACATCCAAGCTATGCTGAGACCTTAGAGTATTATTCGAAAGAGTTACTGAGGAAGTGGGCAGAACCAAGATGGCAAAGTAGAGCAGCACCACAACCAAGTTCTCCTACACTCCCATTCAAATAACTTTAAAATAACACCTCAAATCAAATTATGGAGCGGCAGAATCACCAAAAGATCAAGATAATTCCAAAGGACCCATGATGAAAAATGCCGTCCATCTCCAGAAAGAAAACCGAGGAACTCTGAATACAGATTCAAGCATACTTTTCTCACTTTCTTAATTTTTATTGTTTTTTTACATTTATTGCAACGTAGCTAATATGTAGATACATTTTGCATGACTTCACATGTATGACCTATTTCATATTGTTTGCCTTTTCAATGGATGGGGAAGGGGCTGGAAGGAGGTAGAGGACTTGAAAGGCTAAAAATGATAAAAAAAAATGCTTTATATAAATGAAAATGATAAAAAGATGCTTTTTATACATTAATACCAAAACATGGAATGGACAGCATTATTTAACTTAGAACAAATTACTTTAAATTCTTTTTATGAAAAATTCAAATGTCAACATTATCATACTACAAATTTAATAGGTACATGTATTTCAAGAAATTATGAAGCTCCACAATTTCTAGCAGCCACTAATTGTAATTGCCAGTATAATAAACATTGGTTTCCTAAATAATTATAGTGTTACTTGGTTAACAATTTTTCTAGTTTAAACAAAGTTATCTCAGGGCAACATCATTTCTTTAAAACTAAGCATTATTTATTTAAGGATTTGATTTTTTGAGCTTATATTCTCTTTTCCTGCTTCTTACTACCTCCATAAACAAATAAATCCTCTTCATTTAACATTTGAAGCCATTCACAACCTGGTCCCTTCCTATCTTTCTAATCTTCTTATTCTTTACTCCCCTCCATGTACTCTGATCTAGTTACAATGGTCTTTTAGCTGTTCCTTGTGCATGACACAGTCTCCTCACTGTATCTTTTCACTGACTGTCCCACATTCCCAGAATGTTCTCTATACCTCCTGACTCTCCTGGCTTCCTTCAAGACTTGGCTCAAATTCCTTCTTCCGAAAGAGACCTTTCTATGTCTCTCTGAAAGAGTCCTTCCTATGTCTCTCTGAAAGAGACCTTCCCCTAACCCCCTGCAAGTTATCTTGTAAATATAATACCTGCATGTTTTCTCACCCATTAGAATGTAAGCGTCTTTAGGACAGAGGCTGGTTTTGCCTTTCTTTATATACCTAGTGCTTAGCATTGTGCCTGGTATACATTAAGGGCTTAATAGATGTTTATTGACAAGACAATCATACTATTATGTAAATTTATACCTACCTTTCCCTTGACCATTACTCGAACATAAGTTGGCTGCACATCAACATCAATTAGAGAAGTATCCATAAACCTTCAGGATTAAATGCATCAAAAAGTTGTAATGCATATAAAAATATAAGTGTATAGAAATGTTAATTCAAATATTCATGAGTAAATTTAAGTTAAGTAAATTCAATTCTGTTCCACTAAACAAATCTTAACATTACTACCATATTCAATTTTTATTGTGGTGACCAGTTCTCAAAAATTAAGTCTTAAGTCAAAATCACAGGAAAACTTCAGAATGAGAGGAGTACAATTTAATACTAACTGCAGTTTGAGAGCCATTAATGTATTTCCATTTTGTCTTTCTATCCTTATATAAATGAGATCTGTAACAACAAAGATAAATTTTTTATTATGTGAATATGTTATTTTATATCCTTCCACCACAGAATGAAGTCTTCCAGTGAGTCTACTAGTTCCACCACTTTTCAGTCAGTCACCTTGTATGTAATTAAAAGCAGATTACTCAACACTGCTTCAACACAGTCAATATAGGGGCTTCTCATCCTATACCTGAAGTAACATCTAGCAGAATCAGCACTAAGTAGAAAGGTCAGATCTCCTAATCTGTTTATATGACAATGTTAGAATTTTATTGCATAGGGTATAACATTTACATATGTAAGTTTTCACTGATTGCTTTACTCAAGTACCTCATAATATGTCTAATAAATATCATAAGCATTAGATTAAATGTGGAAAGTTTTTCAAACTCTAGTGATGTTGCACAAGAATTGTGTTTAGAAAGGCCAAGAAAACTTGGACGTGCCCCTGGAAACATCTATGAGCTATCAAGCAATTTGAGAAGGGACGGATCCGAGAGGTTTGAGCAAATGTGGCATTACCTTGGGGAACAAAGGTAGGAGTGAATTGTGGCACAGAAAAGAGATAACAAGGAAAGTCATCAACTCTACAGGCATCTCACAGGAAATGTGGGCTGAGGAGGTCCCAAGGAAAGGTCAGCTCTTTCCCCAATTTCCCTTTCCAGCGCTTGCCTGTGCGCATAAACTATATTATAATCTGTTTTTTCATTACCCCAATGTTTCTAGAAAACTGACTTTTGCTTCAAACACAAAGATGCCAAGGTTAACTAGAGATAAATATAAATTTAAAGCCAGAGAGCACAACCTCTGACTAAATATGGGAATTTTCTTAATAAATGTGACTAAACGCAACTTTTCCTCTAAATTCCCTAAAGCTAAAGACATTGTCCCTTAGGTCTAAAACTTAGGTAATTGTTTTAATGGTGATGTTGTTATCGTTGCTATTCAGTCAATCAGTCATGTCTGACTCTTTGTGACCATACGTATTATAGCATGCCAATGAGTGATTTGCCATTTCCTTCTCTAGGGAATTAATGCAAACAGAAGTTGAATAACTTTTAAGTGTCTGAGCCTGGATTTTAATTCAGATCTTCCTGATTCCAGGCCAAGCACTCTATCCACTGAACCATCTAGCTGCCTTTTAATAGTGTTACATATGGTCAAATGCTTTTCCAAAATGTTATCATGATTATGAATATTAGAAAATTCAGTACAGGTGAATAAAAATATTAATTTAAAAAAGCAAGAAAGAAATTAAGCTAATTCACATACTTTTTTAATGTAATATTGATCACTACAATGATCATTTTTAATTTCATTTTATAAATTTGATGAAAACGCATCTTAATTCAATTCCTTCAACTTTAAGAACTTCTGGCAAAGCAGCTTGTCCTAATATCAAGTGTATCAGCTTTGGAGACCTGGGTTCAAGTCTTGCCTCTGATACTTATTAGCTATGTGACAATAGCCTTTCGCTTCTCTGAGACTTATTTTCTTCATCTGTAAAATGTGGGCAATAATGCTTCTGTGACCTACTTCAGAAGGCAGTTGTGAGCAAAGTACTTCATAAACCTTAAAGCACTATAAGTTCAAGATATTCTTACTATTTACAGTAAATATTTGATGACTCCAAGACAGCCTGATTACGCTAAGCCCAAAACTCAATACACACAATGACTAAAATAATACAAATGAATACCACACCAAAACATAACAGGAATTAGGTTAAATGGTTGCTGTTGATTCCAAATTATTAAAGTATAAGCCTTCCTCAGTCTGTCACTAAGAAAATGAGGCAGGGGTGGAGCCAAGATGGCGGCATAGAAGCAACAAGGTTACGCAGCTCTGACATAGGCACATCAAATACCCATAAAATATGACTCTAAACAAAGTTTAGGGCTCCAAAACTCACAAGAATACAGAAAAACAAGCTCCCACTGAAGGCAGCTCAGCAGGAAGGGCTCATCCCAGCATGCTAGAAGCCCAGCCCAGCCCCGCCTAAAACAGCGGCTTGGCCCCAGGGTAGCCAGCACAAGCCACAACTGGAGCCTTCAGGAGAGTGGATCAGCAGCAACTGTGGCAGTTTCCAGAATTATCAAGCCATAAGAAACAAGGATAAAGTGAAAGGTCAGTGGAACTCAGCTAAATTTAGAGGAGAAAAGAGGTCTGGCCAAGCTGCCTCTAGGGCAAGGAAGTGGCAGAAGAGGCAACCCTGCAGCCACCCCCACGTGGCTGCGTCACAGCTCCTGGCCTGCAGACTGCAGGGGGGGCCAAGCAATCAATCATTCAGAGGTTAAGTGCTCTTGTGTTGGGCGGCCTGAATCTGGATCATGGTCTTGGGTGGTGGTCCTGGGGTGCGTTTTCAGTGAGCCAAAGCTGGTGGGGGCTTCAGCAGCCTCCTAATAGCTCTGGCAGCTGCAAAAACCCCAGCAATTTGGGACAGAACTTTCCCCTCTGGAAG
>JAQQSU010017779.1:0-10623 GCA_028627135.1 Pseudochirops cupreus | reverse complement strand
GAGAAGTTTTCAGAGTAAAAAACAAAAACAAAAACTGGGGACTGTATGGGATGAGTGAAAACTTCTCAATTTGGGGTGGTTAACTTTTCAAATTGCTTCTGTCAATCACTTTTATGTTCCTTTGTCTGTTTTCCCCGCCTTGGTGGGACCCTCCCCTTATCTTTCCTTGCTGTCCCAGTTGGGGAAGTATTTGGTGAAGTATGCCTTTCCACCAATGAGAGGGGAAACAGTCGGGGAGGGGTCTTGACTAAGTTAGGTAATAAATTCCAGCACTATCTTTTGTAACTTGCCTCTTCTCCATGATGAGTCATGGGGAAGACCGCCCTCTTCTCCCGGGAAGAGAATAAAGTCCTGTTCTTATCCTAAGAGAGCTCTGTGTTTATTTCTTTTCACTAAATTAAGGATGAAGGATATTTTTCATCCCAAATAGTATTAATTCACTTCTTCACATTGCCTTCAAAATGACCAAAATAAATTCAAATTGAAACCCAAGATTCCTTTCTCTAATAGGTGAGTCAGGGAATTATCAATCCAAGGTAAAATTCCCACATTACTTCCTATCACCTTTACTTCACTCCACTTGTGGTGCTGCCAATAAAATGTCATCCATATAATGCAAGCAATAACCCTGAGGGAACTAATCCCTGAGGGGAGTTACAGCTTGATTGACATACCATTGGCAGAGGGTGGGGCTGTTAGTCATACCTTGATGGAGAACTTTCCAGCTCTATTGTGGGTTCAAAGCTCTGGCCGTTTGATATCCTTCCCACAGTTGATCGGGGGAGGCTGGAGCTGGTTGAGACACCTGCATAACCTGTTGGGAGACCTGTGAAGGGCCCCCCCAAAATTTTTCCGAACCTGCTTTCCTATATTTCTCTTTATTTTCTTTACATTGTGAAGCAAAATGACCTAGTCTGCCACAGTTAAAGCACTCACCCATTCCCTGAGTTCTTCCCCTCCTTTTAATTCCCACGATACACTGTGCTCGCAGGTGTCCCTTCTTCCCACAATTAAAGCAAGCCCCATCCTCAGACACCTGTAAGCCTCTTTGCAAAGCGGCAGCAAGTAATTCAGTCTGATACACCTGTGAACCTACTCCCCGACATCTGTCTGTCTATCATTTCCTCTAATCCTGCATCCTTCTTTAGGCCCACCATTGCCTTTTGACAATCTACATTGGCATTCTCTCTGACCATAGTTTTTATTGTATCCCCTGCCCCCGGGGACATCCCCTAAAGTTCTGACTACGGCTTCCTGCATACGAGCCACAAAGTCAGTGAAAGGCTCTTGAGGTCCCTGTTTCACCTTAGACATAGACAGGCCTTGATCTTTATCAGACACCAAAGATTTCCAAGCTTTTGCAGCACAAATGGCTATGTGATTATAATCTGCTGTGCTGGGATGGAGTATACATCACTGCCCGTCATTTCGTCTATTTCTCGTTGGGGTCTAGGAAGCGTTTGGGCTACCTTCTTACATTCTTCTATGTAAACTGCATTCCAAAGCACATTTTGCCCAGGGGTTAAACACGCTCGGGTGAGAGCATACCAGTCACAAGGGCACATGATATTAGAGTCAGCTATGTTGTCTAAACAACTCATTGTATGAGGGGCATTGGGGCCATAACAAGTGCAAGCATCTTTTAATTCTTTTACTAATTTCCATGAGAGGGAAGCGTAAGCATGCCTCATTCTCGTAGGGTCAGTGGGGTCCTCAGATAGAATAGTGACTGGAAATGCATGCGCTATTATTTCCCCTGCTCCCCTTGCCTGCTGTATTATTTGCTGGAAGGGAGTTACGGGTGGGCGCTACGGGGGCAGATGAAAGGTCCCAATGGGACTCATATGAAGGAGCCAATGGATAAGGGGAACAAAAGTCTATCTCCGTTTTTTTCTTTTCTCTTGGCCGGTTCTTGGTTGCTTAAAGTTTCCTCGGCCATTCTGTTACTAATTTCACTTTCCCGGCTTATGTCAGGACCGTAAAAAGCAAATTTTAAGACTTTCCATAAAATATTCCCCATCTTAGGTTTTTCTGGGCCAAGTCCTGCAGCAACTATTTCCCAGTCTTCTCCTTTCCGCTGGCTTTCCAGGGATCAGTCCCGTTACTGTGGCCCTGTCCTTCACAAAGAAAAGAGAACTTTCCCCGGGGCTCCTATCTTTCTTGCTTATTCTAAGTCCCTGGTTCAGGGCGCCATTTGTCAGGGTTCGAAGCCCTGCCCTAAGGGGCAGTAGGTACTTACCTTTACAATGGAGACAATGCTGGTGTTTTCTCCTTAAAGAAAAGAACGCTGGAGGGTAGATGTTTTAAGAGGGTTTATTAATGTTACAACTACCTCAGATCCACACACCACATGTGACACAGCCCAGCTGAGCAGAATTAAGAGAGGGGAGGTAAATTGTAATTACAAGGGCATGAAGACCCCAAGGTGTGGAGACATCAATTGGGAACCTCAGGCATCCCATGCAAGAAAGTTCTGAGCAATGCAACAGCCCCTGGCCAGGGACGGCCCAATATGCTCTGACCTCCACAGCTACCTACCTCCAGAAGGAGAAGTATTGAACTCAGAGTCCAAGTTGAGACCTATTTTTGGGGGGGATATGGTCAATGTGGAAATCTGTTTTGCTTAACTATATTCATTTGTAAGAGGAGTGTGTAAAAGCTGGCTTGAAGCTTAACATAAAAAAAAAAACAAAAAAACTAAGGTCTTAGCAATTGGTCCCATCACTTCCTGGTAAATATAAGGAGAAGAAATGGAAGCAGTGTCAGATTTTCTATTTTTGGATTCAAAGATCACTACAGACAGTGACTGCAGCCATGAATTAAAAGATACTTGCTCCTTGGAAGGAAAGCTATGGCAAATCTGGACAACATACTAAAAAGCAGAGACATCACTTTGCTGACAAAGATCTGTATAGTCCAAGTTATGGTTTTTCCAGTAGTAATGTATGTCTCTAAGAATTGAACTACAAGGAAAGCTGAGCACTGCTGAATTAACACTTTCAAATTCTGGTGATAGAGAAGACTTTTGAGAGTCCCTTAAATAGTGAGGAGATCAAATCAATCAATACTTAAAGAAATTAATTCAGGCCATTCACTGGAAGATCAATACTGAAGCAAACCCTTAAGTACTTTGGCCACATGATGAGACTCATTGGAAAATACCCTGATATTGGGAAAGATTGAAGGCAAAAGGAAAAGGGAAAGACAGAGGAGGAGATAGATAAAGAACGTGATGGAAACAATGAGCATGAACTCTGTAATGCCAAGCAAAGGCGACTTCCATGGTTAAGATTACCAGCAGAGCAAACTCCATTTATTCAGTGACAGATTAAGGCAAAACATTCACAGAACAGAGACAATCAAAATACAGTGTAACTCATTCATTTAGCAAGTAAATTCTGAATTCAATCCAGGTACTATTCCACCCCTGGACATTCATTTAGTCAGTTAAAGTCTCTCTTCTCAAATGGAGATTAGTTTCCAATCATAAGCAAAGTACATTCATTTAGTCAATCACAGAGCACAAAAAGTCAAAGTTTTCCCACCCCTGGATCACAACTGAATTACAATACCATCCATTAATGCCAAGCATTTTCTCAAAAGGGGCAGGAGAGCACAAAAGGCCATCTACCCTTAAGTTTCAACAAGGTTAAGATATCATCACAGCATTGAAAACCCAAGGAAAGTCCCTTCCTTTATCTTGACAAGAGGCAAGTTCTCAGCAATCTCTGTTCCTGGGGAGACAAGGCTCAACAAAGCCACAATATACATTGCCAGTGTCCTCATCAAGTCACTCTCTGCCTGCAGAACAGTCCCAGAACCCCTGAAAACATCAGCAAGGCCCTCTTTCAGGATTTCTATAAACATACAACAAGAAAATCCTTCTTCAGGGCCTCTGAACCAACAGCGAGGTTCCAGGACCTCTACAACAGCAGCACTGTCCTTCACCAGCAGGTGAATCTAGCAAAACAACATCAAAACAGACAAACAAAATACTGGCACCACAGCCATGCCTCCTCAGTTCTCGGCAGCTCCAGGTAGCAGTTCTCAAAAGTCCTGGGAAGCTCCAACTGGCCCTCAGCAGTCTTTCTCTCAGCAACTCTGGCCTCCTCTGTTTGGGCCTTCTCTCAGCTTGGGCTTCTCTCTGCTTGGGCTTCTCTCTAAATCCACGGCTCCTCCCAGTTTAGCCCTCTCTCTTCACATCAACTAGTCCATCCCACAAATGGGGTTCACAAGCTCTGGGTTTTAACACTCAACCCCAAAACCAAGCCAATACAGGAGGATCTTTAAATTCCATTACCATTACAAACTTAGACAGACTTTGAGAGATAATGGAGAATAGAAGGGCCTGGTGTGCTATGGTCCATGGAGTCAGGAAAAGTCAGACATGACCTAACAACTGAACAACAATAAAACTCATTTGTAATGCAGGTTTTGTTTTTTTTTCTTTCTCACTTGGGGTGGAGGATGTGGGAGGGAAAGGGGGACTTTCATTGATTAAAATTTAAAAAAAAAACATACAGAAGAGAACAGAAGGCAAAATGAAACACAGACAAAGACAGCTTTGAAAATTCCATGTTGAATTTATTATTTCCTTAAAAGGAAAAATGAAATGTACACCAGAGAGATTCACAGCTTCATTTACAATCCTCTTTTTCTGTTCTACTTTGTATATCAAAATGCTCTTTTTATTTGATGTTCATTCAGTTCAGAATTTAAAACATTAAAAAGAAAAAAAGAAACTCTGAATATGAGGAATTTGGAAAAACACAGGAAGAATTTTATGAACTGATTTGAAGTGAAATAAGCAGAACCAGTAGAACAATAAATGCCAATTACCACCATAATGTAAATGAAAAGAATGATTAAAACAAAGCTAAATGCCAAATATAATTGTAATGACCCATCCTGATCCCATAGAACAAAGAGAAAATGAACATTCCTCCTTTCCTTGGAGAGGAGAACCAAGAATGTGGAATGTTGCAAACTATGGTAGACATGGTTGCTTTGTAAACTGACTTAAATTGCTTTTCTTTGTCCCCTGATGTTCTTCACAGACCACACTCCATCTCCCAATTTGGTGCATTTACACTGGAATTCTCCCCTGCCTGCCCTCTTCATCTTTGCCTCCTAAATTCCCTGACTTCCTTCAAGATTCAGCTCAAAACCTACTTTTGTGTTTTTCTAATGCTATCAGACTGAGTTCCCATTCCAGTATATTGTCATCAATGTCAAACCCCAGTGATTAATGTCCCAGTATAATTTGCTATTAATATCTCCTTAGTATCATCAATAGCAGGGATTAGCACTCCATTACCAATGTAGTCCATACTTGATATCAATGATAACCACTTGATGTTGATTTGCTTTTATAAAGAGATATTTGCTGAGCAGATATAATGACAACTGAAGTACAGCAAATTCAAGGTGCACTCTCCACTCTACCACCTGGGTCCCTGGGGAGAGAGTTCAAATTTAAAATGGCTTCTACAAACATTGAACTAATTAAGTTCACATCCAAATGCATCATAGTCAAATGGATGGAGTCCCTCATTCACTTGCAGGATACAACTTCTCAGGAACTGATCCACTGGAAGGCTGAGTAAAACAAATCTTTCCAAAGTAACATGTTCACTCCTGGTTCACTAAGCTCAGTTGACACCAAAGTTTGGTATGGACTCCAATTCCTGGATCTCTAGTTGTTCTTCAGACCCTTTCATTCTCACTTGGTTGTAGCTTAACATTCCATCTTCTATACTTTTTCAACTAAGAGTAGGAAATAATGAAACATGAGATAGGAAAACAGTATCACTGTGTTCAAAACCACATAGTAGCCTGGGTAGAGAGATAAAAACATGAGGCTTCTCAGAGTAGGAGTGACTATTGGGTCTGAGAATGGGAAGAACATAGAGTAGAGGATTTGGTTCATGTTAGAAAGGAGTTAGAGATGGAAAGGAGTCAATCTTGATTTGTTCTTCCAAAGGAAGGAGTTGTGTGGCAGAAGAGACTGGAATAAGAGAGCAACTTGAGGTCAATAAGGAGAAGGAAATTATAAAGGATTTGGAGGACTTTGGGTTTGTGAAGAAAGTGATTAGATAGAGAGAGGAGAAATTTGGAAAAACTTGAGAAAAAATTGAAGGAAATCAACTCAAGCAGAAGGAAGGGTAAGGGAAAAGCTCAATCTGCAGGAGGAAAAGAATTGAGGACAGGGCATATTAGATGAGGGAGAGGAGGAGGAGGAGAATGAGGAAAACTCAAGAGAAGGTAGTTGGTAAGGTAAAGCAAGAAAAGGCAAGTTAAATTTTGGTAAGATGGAGTTAAGAATTTAGTGAAAAAAGGAAAAGGAAGTTGAGTTTGACTATTAAATTATTAAGAAGTGATGAAAAAGTACAGGGATATAAAGGGGTGAGATATGTAGATATAGATATATAGATATATATACATATGTGTGTCTATATGTAGTGTGTGTGTGTGTGTATACATAACCAGTAAGAATTGAGAGCAGAGAGAATTTTGCAATGACTTATACCAAATGTTCTCCATTTGTATTTCTGCTGATTATTTTAGTAATTATGAAAAGTGCAGGCTGATTTCCTGCTTAGGGAAAAAAGCTGAAATGGCTTGAGAAATATGTTTCCACACTCCAGGTTTTCAAGGACAAAGAAGTATTCCTAAAATTAAAAACAATAACAACAATAAAAGGTTTGGGGGTCTGAAAACCAAGAAGAAAAAGGATCTCAAGAATTAGAAGGGAATCTTGACTTTTACCAGGAAGTTGGAGAGTGGAAGAATGTGATACAGAGAAGGAAGAGAAGAAGAGGGACCACTGAAAACTTGTGGCTAAGAAGAAAATTTGAAGGATAGGGATGAATTCCATTAAGGAAGAAGAAAGTTCTTGTGGTCCAAGGAATGGTGATATGGATCTACAGGTGCTGTCATATTGGATGTTATCCATTAAGGATCAAAGAAGAAAGAACAGAATGGGTCATTCTTTGCTGAAGGGAACTGAAGAAGCTATTTGTTAACTTGACATCAACAACAAAGAAATCTGTTGCTTTTTTAGGGCACGTATCCAAGATAATAGAGAACTTCCCAGGATTTATAAAAATGAGTGACTCCTGCATACTTCGGGTGATTCACATGAACACAAATCATACTGCCAGAAAGAATCTAGAAGGCATTGCCAAAAATTATGCATACAGGGACAAGAAATTGAAGATACTAGGGGCAATGGTAATGTTTTCGTAATTGCTTCCCATTGAAAGCAAGGGGTGTAGAAAAAGTAATCTGATTTGAGAGGTGAACAGTTTGTTAAACAAATAGTGAGTGAGAAAAAGATCTGGATTTCTGAACCACAATTTAAAATAGGAAAGAAAGGCCCCTGATCAGGGATGGAGTGCAGCTAGCAACATTTTATAAGAATGCCTTTTCCTCATGTCTTGAAAAATCTAATAAAAACTTTTTTGAAAGCTTTTACAGGGATATTTACTTAAGATATGGCAAGAATGGAAGTATAAACATTTTCCCCCCTAACACCTCACAGGGCATACTCCTACACCATTTTTGATCTCTGGATAGAGTAGGTTCAAACTTAGCTCAATTTGAACTAAGTAGCCACGGGTCCTACCAAGTCCATGTCCAAAAGAGGAATGAGTATTCATCTTAGCTATCCCTAGCCTGAGTCCTAAAGGTCATTCCTGAAAGTCACTTCTTAGGGTCTTGATATTTAACTGGCTATAAAACCAAAAAGCTATATAACCCAGAACACTAGGATGCTAATCTCCTTTCACCTAAAACCCAAAGAACAAATGCCAAGGTAGGCAAAGAACACTATCATTTTTAGTTTAAAGTTCTTTTGATCACTCTTCATCTGTGTTCTAGTGGTTTTAATCCTTCACTGAAAATGACATCAGATTTGGAAATTAAGAGATAACTAGCAGCTGTGGAAAGAGGAGTTTCATTTGAAAAATGAGACTGAAAGCCAGATTGCAAAGCATTGAGATGTGAGAAAAGTGAATATAGACACTGTTTTCTAAGTGTTTAGCCTAGTTTTATAAAGCAGTAATCCTCAAAACCATCTGATACTGGTTAAGCGATAGAGTGGCAGATCCGTGGAACAGATTGGGTAAACAATGCACAGGAGGTAATGACCATAATAACATAGTGTTTGATAAATGCAAAGATCTAAGCCTTTGGACACGAATTAACTATTTGACAAAAATTACTGGGAAAACTGGAAAGCTATTGGGCAGAAACTAGATAGAAACTAACATCTCACACCATATACTAAGATGAGGTCAAAATGGGTATGTGATTCAGACATAAAGGTGATACCATAGACAAAGTAGGAAAGCAAGGGATAGTTTACCTCTCAGAACTATGGATAAGGGAAGAATTTATGACCAAATGAGATGGAGTACATTATAAGATATAAAATTTATAATTTTGATTACATTAATTTTAAAAAAATTACACAAACAAAACCAATGCAACCAAGATTAGAAAGAAAGCAGAAAGCTGGGAAACAATTTTTTTTTTTTACAGCAAGTATCTCTGATAAAGGTCTCATTTCTCAAATATATAGAGAATTGAGTCAAATGTATAAGAATACAAGTCATTCCCCAATTGATAAATGGTTAAAGGATATGAACAGACAGTTTTCAGATGAAGAAATCAAAGCTATCTACAGCCATACAAAAAAAATGCTCTAAATCAAATGCAAATTAAAACAACTCTGAGGTACCACCTCATATCTATCAGATTGGCTAATATGACAGAAAAAGAATGCAAGAAATGTTGGAGGGGCAGTAGGAAAATTGGGGCACTAATGCATTATTGGTAGAGTTATGAACTGATCCAACCATTCTGAAGAGCAATTTGGAACTATGCCAATAGTTCAATAAAACTATGCATACCTAGTGGTCTGTATCCCAAAGAAATTTTTTTTTAAAGGGAAAAGGCACACACACATGTGCACACACACACGTATTACTATTTATAACAACTCTTTTTGTGGTGGCTAAGGGGATGCCCATCAATTGGGAAATGACTGAACAAATTGTGGTAAATGATTGTAATGGAATATTACTGGGCTATAAAAAATGATAAGTAAGCTGATTTCAGGAAAACCTGGAAAGGCTTATACGAACGGATGCTGAGTGAAGTGAGCAGAACCAGGAGAACATTGTACATAGTAATAGCAATACTGCATGACGATAATCTGTGAATTACTTAGCTCTTTCTCAACAATACAATGATCCAAGATAATTCCAAAGGATTAATGATAAAAAATGCCATCCACCTCCAGAGAAAGAACTAATGGAGTCTGAATGCATATTGAAGCATACTATTTTTTGCTTTTTGCATTTTTTCATGTTTTTTTTTTCTTTTGGGTCTGTATCTTCTTTCACAACATGACTCATATGGTAATATATTTTACATGTTTGAACATGTATAAGATACCAAATTGCTTATTCTCTCAGGGTGGGAGAAGGTGAGAGAGGGAGAAGAAAAACGAATGTTGAAAATTGTCTTTATATGTAACTGGGGGAAAAATAAAACATTAAGAAAAAAGATGATGAGCAGGCTGGTTTCAGAAAAACCTGAAAAGACTTACATGAATTGGTGCAAAGTGAAGTGAGCAAAACCAGAAGAACATTGCACACAGTAACAGCAATACTGTACTATGATCCACTGAATGACTTACCTATTCTCAGCAGTACAATAATCAAGACAATTCCAAAGGACTCATGATAAAAAAAAATGCTATCTATCTCCAGAGGAAAAAACTGATGGAGTCTGAATACTGATCAAAGTATAACAACACTTTATTTTTTGTGTGTTTTTTGGTTTGTGTTTTCTTTTATAATATGATTAATATAGAAGTACGTTTTGCATGATTGCACATGTATAACCTATATCAAATTGCTCAATATCTCAGAGAGGAGGAAAAGAGGGAGAGAGAGAAAGAATTTAGAACTCAAAATTTTTTAAAAATTAATGTTAAAATTTTCTTTTACATGCAATTGGAAAAAATTCTCTGATAAAGGTCTCATTTTTCAAACCTGTAGAGAACTGAGTCAAATTTATAAAAATAAGAGCCATTTACCAATTGATAAATGATCAAAATATGTGACCAGTTTTCAGACGAAGTAATCAAAGCCTATCTATAGTCATATGAAAAAATACTCTCACTATTGATTGGAGAAATACAAATTAAAACAATTCTGAGGTACTACCTCATACCTATTAGACGGGCTAATAGGGCAGAAAAGGTAAATGACAAATGTTAGAGGGGGTGTGGGAAAACTGAAACATTAATGCATTGTTGGTGGAGTCATGATCTGATTCAACTATTCTGCAGGGCAATTTGGAACTATGCTCAAAGGGCTGCAATACCTCTACTAGGTCTATATCCCAAAAGAGATAAACAGCAAAAAGGAAAAGAACATATCTGTACAAAAAATATTTATAGGAGCTCTTTTTGGGGGGGCAGAGAATTAGAAATTGAGGGGATGCCCATCAACTGGGGACTGGCTGAACAAGTTGTGGTATGTAATGGTACACTGCTGCACTCTAAGAAATGATGAGCACGGGGGCGGAGCCAAGATGGCGGCGTAGAAG
>JAQQSU010017778.1:0-10623 GCA_028627135.1 Pseudochirops cupreus | reverse complement strand
ATATATGGCCTGTATTGAATTGCTTGTCTTTCCAGTGGGGGTGGGTGACAAGGGAGGAAGGGAAAGAATCTAGAATTTAAAGTTCTGTAATCAAATGTTTAAAATATATATGTATATATATTATTATTATTATTATTATTATTATTATTAACTACATGCAATTGGGAAGTAAAATATACAGGCACTGGGGTAGGAAGATCCATCTTGCCCTACCAGAAAGTCAGAGGGGAGATGGGGGAGGACATAGGAGAGAGTAGATTGGGGGAGGGGTTATACAGCGGGATGGCTGTTTTGGATTGGTGGGTAGGGGAAAGATGGGGAGAAAATTTGTAACTCAAAATCTCATGTAAATGAATGATGTAAACAAGGAAATAAATAAATTTTTTTAAAAAACTGAAAAACCATTAAAAAAAAAACCATTTATTCAGAAAAAAAAAGACACAGTCTTGCCCTCAAGAAACTATACTCTAGAAATGTATTGATAAATTTTTTAGATCCTTAAAGGTTAAGGTAATATAGAATTGTAAGATATATATATGGGTGTTTATACATACATATATATAAATATAAAACATATATATATATGTGCCTTCCTTAAGGAAAGCTACTCTGAAGAATTCTGAGCTAATAGAAATAAATTAGAAAGTGGGCTGTTGGTATAAAATTATAACCTGGTTCATCCAAGGAACGTTACCACTTTAAGTGGAATAAAGGAGAGGAGATAAAGAGGTCAGTGTAGCCACAGTCTGCTAAGCCAGGGATTCTTTATTTGTGTATGTGTGTGTTATGGATATCTTTGGTAGTTTGGCAAAACCTATGAACCCCTTCTTAGAATAATTATTTTAATACCTAAAACATATCAGATCATAAAGGAAATAAACTATATTAAAAAAGTTCTCCAGGGGCAGCTAGGTGGTGCAGCAAATAGAACACCAGCCCTGAAATCAGGAGAGCCTGAGTTCAAAACTGGCCTCAGACACTTGACACTTAACTAGCTGTGTGACCTTGGGCAAGTCACTTAATCCCAATTGCCTTACTTTCCTCCCTCTGAAAAAAAAAGAGTTCTCTAAAATAATGTTTTAGGTTTCTTTTTGAGATTAGGTCTCCCTATTTCCAACCCAAGGAAGAGCTACACTGGGCACTCACTGGTCTGACACTACCACTAAATGGAATGGGAACTTTGACCTGTTCCATTTCCAACCTAAGTTGGTTCAACCTTCCTTAAGCAACCCGATTCCTTTCTCCCACACACACATACACACACAGACACAGACACAGACACAGACACACACACACACACACACTCTACCATACTGGGAGGCAGCTAGGTGACGTGGTGGACAGAATTCTAGGCATAAAGTCAGGAAAACTCATCTTCCTGAGTTTAAATCTGGTCTCAGACACTTACTAGATGTATGACCTTAATCAAGTCACTTAACCCTGTTTGCCTCAGTTCCTCATATATAAAATGAGCTGAAGGAAGCTGAAGGAAACAGCAAACTACTTCAGTATCTTCACCAAGAAAACTCAAAATAAAGTTATAAAATGCAGATTATGACTAAAACAACTGAACAACAACAAACTATATTAGTGCTGAATTTAATGAGGCTATCTGATCAGCTTAGCCTACTGCAGCTCAGAAGTCCAGAGCTCAAATGATCCATCAGTCTCAGTCTCCTCACATTACAATATTTTAAAAAATTAGTTCATGGATCTCAGTTTAAGAATCATTGCTTTAAAAGTTAATCTGGAATTATATTTTTTAAAAGATACAACTGAAGTATATTGCTCAATAACAGATTTAGTATGATTACTAATCAACTTAAGAATTCAGCTATGGTACCCAGATATATCAAACTAAAACATCAGGAAACTCATTTGTGTGATTAGTACATAATTATTTTAATTAAATGTTGGTCTAATAATTGGATTAATCAAGGATAAGTTTAGGTCACTGATACATTTACAATTGTTAGTAAAAGTAACTAAGGGGTAAAAGTTATATATTATTCTTACTTTTTTCTGGCTGGCCTGCCTTTTTTTCTGAGAAGATAACTGTTTTCAAGATTCAAGAACTAGGCCTAATTGTTTCATTTTCTGTCTTTGTATCCCCAGCATCTAACACAGTAAAATCAAAAAAGAAAAAATGGAACTGGCAAAATCGAAAAAGTGGAAAAAAGGTAAATGATTATTCTAATACTGATGAAATGATTAATATATAGCCTGATAATTTTATTGCTATTTTTAATATCATTTTTTTATTAAGAAAAAAATTATCTGGACTACTAAGGCATTTTTCCATATTTCCCTCTAAGATTCTCCAAAGAAAAGTACAGTTACTTTGAAATGAAGACGATATCTGCATCAAGAGAAAGAAACTGATAAATGGAAGTATGTATAGAATGATTTTACATATAATATGTACATATTTGTGTCTAATGGTAGTCATGGGGGGAGAGAGGGAAGAAAAAAGAAGGGAAAAAAAGAAATTCCCATGATAACTTTATTATGTATTTAAAAGAAATAGCAAGTTGTACATAATAGATTTGCAGTTTCACATGTAATCATCTTGTTTTATTCTACTATGTTATGGAAACATTTATTTTATTTCATAAACTCAAAATAAAACACATTAAATTTTTTGAAAAGTACAGACTACAACTGACCTGGAAAGACTAAACAACTAAAATGAACCCTGACCTAAGATCTAATTTTAATCTAACAGATTTCTTCAAGTGTCTTCACAAAAGAAGTTCATCATGAAGTTTCCAAAAATGAAAAGATATTCTTATCTAGAACAATCATTTATAAGGAGGCTTCTAACAAAGATAGTCATATGAGGGTTCCAGCAAAGCCCAGGACCCCAACAGAACAGCTCCAGATTCATAAAGTGGTTTGCCAGAAAAAATAAGAATCATACAAAGGAGGAGAAATACCCTTAAGAACTCTACAATCCCATTTAGAAACACACCTCAAGGCAACCCAGTCTCTAGCCAGGACAGACAGGTGGGACGTTAGCTAGAAGAAGGGACTCATAGCCATGATTTCTAGAGAGATAACTGCAAACAGGGACAAGGGCCTCCAAGAATTAGGAATGAAGTTTACAGAGGTCCAGTACAAAAATTAAGAACAAAAACATAACTAGAAAAAAAAAGCTCTTAGTACATTAAAGAATTATTATGGATTAAATGAAATCCAGGATAAAACTTCAGAAAAAGTCAGTTTTCTAACAATAACAATTACAAGTAGAAACCTAGAAAAAAAAATTAATTGACTACAAAGACCCCAAGAGCTGAAAAAAGAAACAGAGAAGAAATGTTAGATAAACAGTGAAATTAGAGCACTTAGGGAAAGAAGAATATAAATACTTGAAGAAAAAATGGGAAATCATATACAAGAAAGATTACAGCAGAGTCAAAAGACTGAAAAATTAGAACATGTGGATGCCTACTATCAAAACAACACTGATCTGAAAAACAGAAAAAGAAGGGAAATTGTAATTACTGTACATCCTGAAAACCATAACCAAAAAAGCAAAAGCCTGGATATTTTTAAAAACCATTTTAAAAAACCATAAAAGAAAATTCCCCAGAACCATTAGAAATATAAGAGAGAATGAAAATAGAGAGAATTCATATGTCACTAACTGAAAGAAGTCCCAAAGTGGGAAAATACAGAAGTATCATAGGCAAAATCTAGAACTTCAACGTCAAAGAAAAATATTGCAAGCAGCTAGGGAAAAAAAATCAAGTATCAAAGATCTACCAAGAATGGTCATATAAGAATGTATAGCAGTTGCTGTAAGGGAAATTTTTTTCCAAATTATTTATTTATTTAGTTTTGAACATTCATTTCTACACAATTTTGAGTGACAAATTTTCTCCCTGTCTTTCCCCTACCCCCCACCCCAACACAGTGAGGCTA
Organism: Pseudochirops cupreus; assembly: GCA_028627135.1. Classification (NCBI taxonomy): domain Eukaryota; kingdom Metazoa; phylum Chordata; class Mammalia; order Diprotodontia; family Pseudocheiridae; genus Pseudochirops; species Pseudochirops cupreus. Next base: position 6,699 of record JAQQSU010017778.1, on the reverse strand, counting down.
CTGAATACCCCTTCCCCCAATCTGTTCTCTCTTATATCCTCCCCCATCTCCTCCCCTTACCTTTCTAGTAGGGCAAGATGGATTTCTATACCCCAGTGCCAGTATATCTTATTTCCCAGTTGCATGAAAAAAATTTTTTTCAATATTTGTTTATAAAACTTTGATTTCCAGATTCTTTTCCCTCTTCCCTCCTTATCCACCCCCCACTGAGAAGACAAGAAATTCAATATAGGTTGTACATGTGTAGTTATGCAAAATGTTTCCATGGTAGTTATATTGTGAAAGACTAACTATATTTCCCTCCATCCTATCCCACTCCCACTTATTCTATTTTCTACTTTGAACCTGTCCCTTTTCAAAAGTGTTTGCTCCTAACTAACCTCTCCCCAATCTGCCCTCCCTTCTATCATCCCCCCTCTTATCCCCTTACCCCCTACTTTCCTGTAGGGTAAGACACCAAATTGAGTGTGTATGTTATTCCCTCCTTGAGCCAAATCCAATGACAGTAAGGTTGACCCATTCCATTTCACCTTCCTGCTCTTCCTCTCCATTGTAACAGTTTTCTCTTGCCTTTTATATGAGATAATTTACCCTATTCTATCTCTCCCTTTATCCTTCTCCCAAAATATTCCTCTCACCTCTTCATTTTATTTTTTAGATATCATCTCTTCATATTCAACTCATCCTGTGCCCTCTGTCTATGAATACATGTACATACATATACACACGTTCACATATATATTTATATACACATACACCCTCCTATCATACATATATATGTGTATATATAAATATATACATATATACACATACACACATATATATTCCATTCAAATATTCTCATATAGAGAAAAAGTCTCAGGAGTGACAATTATCATTTTTCCATGTAGGAATGTAAAGAGTTCAACTTTATTAAGTTTCTTATGACATCTTTTTCCTGTTTACCTTCTCATGCTTCTCTTGATTCTTGTATCTGAAAGTCAAATTTTCTGTTCAGCTCTGATTTTTTCATCAAGAATGCTTGAAAATCCTCTATTTCATTAAATGATCATATATTCCCCTGAAGCATTATACTCAGTCTTGCTACATAGGTGATTCTTGGTTTTAATCCTAGCTCCTTTGACCTCCAGAATATTATATTCCAAGCCCTTTGATCCCTTAATGTAGAAACTGCTAGATCTTCTGTTATCCTGATTGTGTTTCCACAATACTCAAACTGTTTATTCCTGAGTACCTGTAATATTTTCTTCTTGACCTGGGAACTCTAGAATTTGGCTATAATATTCCTGGGATTTTTCTTTTTGGGATCTTTTTCAAGAGACGATGAGTAAATTCTTTCAATTTCTATTTTGCCCTCTGGGTCTAGCATTTCAGAGTAATTTTGCTTGATAATTCCTGGAAAGCTGGTGTCTAGGCTCTTTTTTTAGATCATGGCTTTCAGGTAGTCCAATAATTTTTAAATGATCTCCCCTTGACTTATTTTCAAGGTCAGTGGTTTTTCCAACGAGATATTTCACATTGCCTTCTATTTTTTCATTTGTTTAGATCTGTTTTATAATATCTTGATTTCTCAGAAACTCATTAGCTTCCATTTGCTCCAATCTAATTTTGAAGGAGTTATTCTCTTCAGTGAGTTTTTAAGGCATTCTTCTCCTCTTTGGTTTTTGGAATTTTTAAGGTGTTATTTTCTTCAGTATTTTTTGGGAGGCTCCTTTAGCAGGCTGTTGACTCACTTGTCATGATTTTCTTTCATCATTCTCATTTCTCTTCCCAATTTTTCTTCCACTTCTCTTACTTGATTTTCCAAATCCTTCTTGAGCTCCTCCATGGCCTGTAACCAATTAATATTTTTCTTGGAAGCTTTTGATGCAGAAGTTTTGACTTTGTTGTCTTCTTCTGGTTGCATGTTTTGATCCTTTTTGTCCCCAAAAAAGGACTCTATGGTCAGATTACACTTCCTCTGCCTGCTCATCTTTCCAGCCAATTACTTGACTTTTGGTCTCTTTGCCACGGTAGAACTTTGCTTTCAGAGTGGAGAGAGCTGTGTCCCAAATCGCTGGGGTTTTTGCAGTTGCCAGAGCTATAAGGAAGGCACCTTCTCTACAGCCACCACAAACTCTGGCACAATAGCATTCCTCACCCCAGGACTACCACCCAAGACTGCGATCCAGATCCAAGCAGGTCAAAGCAAGTGCTATTACACTATGAAATGTCGCTTCGTCCCCCTATGATCTGCAGATGAGGAGCTCCAGAGGCAGCCACACAGTGGCAGCTGCAGCTGCTGCACCTCCACCACCTCTTGCCCCGGGGGTGGGGGCCAGACCATGCTCTTCTCTCACCCAGTTCCAACAGAGTTCCCTACTGACCTTTTACTTTCTCTTTGGCATTTATGGGTTGAGAAGTCTGGAAACTGCCACATCTGCTGTTGATTCACTCTCCTGATGTCTGCTCCCACCAGTCTGTGCCACTGTTTGGGGCCGCCCTGCATCTGGGCCTGCATGGCTCATGCAGGACTGCACTCAGCTCCCAGCCCTGTGCGATAGATCCTTCCTCTCAGGCTGCCAGGCTACCTTCAGCAGGAGATTTGTTTCTCTCTGCCCCTTGTAGCTCTAAAATTTGTTTAGAGTCATATTTTACAGGTATTGGAGGTGGTTGGTATGCGATTTCAAGCATGTTCTTGCTTTTACACTGCCATCTTAGTTCTGCCCCTGAATTTTTTTTATTTTTAATTGAAATACAATACATAAAAAGGCAAAAGAAAAAAGGTTCACAACTAAAAATAATATACTGCAAAACTGAATATAATCCTACAGCAATAAAAAAATAGAACTTGAATAGAAAAGATGATTTCAAAGCGTTCCTATTGAGAAAACCTGAGTTGAGTAGAATCTTCTAAATGGAAACAAATGAGAGGAAAAAAAAACCTAGAAAGGTAAATACTATTGAGTAATGCAAAAAGCTAGATTATCAGCTATTGCATCCTAGAAAGGGAAGAAAGAGACCACTACCCCTTCAGAATTCCACTGTCACCAAGGGTCAAAGAGAGAACAAAGAAAAACAATGTCAGGGAATAAGGGTGGTTTTCTATTGCTTTGTTTGCTTTTTTAAAAAGTAAGGAAAAGGAAAGAGAAAAGAGATATCTAAGGGAACTGCTTCACTTTGTGTCTTCAGAATTTCATTCTTGAGCATCTCCGGTCTCTCTTGGGCTGACTTCCTCCATAGCATTTTAGGCCATGAGCGGCTATTTGTCTTTCTGTTTAAACTCTCTGAAATCTGCTTTCCCAAGTCTAGTATGTATATCAGATTATACCTGAATTTCCTCTACTTCTCTACCACAAACTCTAGGAAGAGGTAATACTTGCATCAGGGTTCCCATCATTTCTAAAACAGCAACCAGATCGCCCCTGTCAGTGTGAAGAATATCACTAATGATTTCAATAATCAATCCTCTTATTAGTTCCTTTAGTTTTTGAAGGATTAAGTTATTATTATGGCAACTCAAGATGCTATTAGTTACTCTGATTTTAGCTAAGGAAGAATTCCAGGAAAAGTCTGGAAAACAGGAGTCTCTCTATTTCATCCATCTCTATGGTGCCTCTGGGCCAGCCTTGTGATCTGTTTCCAAAACTCCTCATCTATTTCCTTGTTTTGTCCAGGTGGCCTATAGTCTTATCCCCAGTTCCATGCATATAATAAGTGGTTAAAAATTACTTGATGAATTAATTTTGTATGACATGTCTCACATGGCATAACCACATCCATCCTTACCCTCAAATTTTTGCTTTTAAATCCTGCCTTGATAATCTTCTCCTATCAATCTCTAAAAGCCAATACATGACATCTTTTTTCTCCTATATTCCTACAGCACCCAATCATAAGGATCAATCATTTAGACACTTAGTCATAGGCAGTCTTTACTGTTATTTAAAATTTTCATCTGTGCCTGTCTCTCCAATACAACAGTAAACTTCTTGAAGGCAATGGCAATGCCCATGTTTTTTACTTCCAAAACAGCACACAGAGCTAAGGATAATAACTCATATTCCTATAGCGCTTTAAGTTTTGCAGAGTGCTTTGCTCACAACAATGCTGCAAAGCAGGTAGTAAAAGAATGTTTTCTCCATTACAAACAGGGAAACTAAAGTTATAAGAGTTTAAATAATTTGCCTGTGGTCTCACAGCTGGGAAGTATCTAGTAAGCACCTGGTTCTAAATAAATATTTATTATATATGAGTAACTTGGGAAATGGATTCTATTCAACATATTGCACCAAAAATAAAATCATAAAATTAAAAATAAAATCATAAAATTTCTTTTACCCCAAGGTTCCAACTATTAAGACGAGCTTCTAGTTCACTGTCATCCATAGATATAGAAGGTTTTTTGACATAATCTTTCTGAAATATAAATATTTCAAAGAAAAATATTAGGACAAAGCAATGAAAATCAAAGACAATTTCATGGGTCTTATGCTTTTTTATGTGAAACTATCTTGGCCTTGAAGATGTTTCTGATAAAGATAATAAACAGAGATTACAATCACTTTGGGCTAAGATATAACACATTTCACTGTAATATAACATAATAACTAATGATTTAAATTTAGTATTAAAATTAATCAGACTCTTTTCTTTCATTTCTTTTACAAAAAGTTTAATTGTACATCACAGCAACTTTAAAAAATGCTTATAGAAAGATGATTCTGTCTCATTACATTTGTTGAAAAGGAAGTTTTGTGTTAGTATCCAAGAATATCTTTATCCTGATATGTATCCTCATCCAGGCATTAGGAATATATGCAAAAATATGTTTTAACAACATTAAATTACCGTTAAAGTCCCTCCCTAACTCTATGATTATATGACCACTACCACTATGGTAGTTCTTTCCTTCTTTTATAAATAAAAACTCCACCATATCAAACATTTGCCAACCCAAGAAAAACTGGCTGAGGATTATCAGATATTCAAAGACAAAGCAACATACACAAATGGTATACTATATTGTGGAACTCAGGAAAAACTTCTCATGATGTATACATCAACTTAAGATAGGTAAGTTTACAAAATAATACTAACAATCATAATACTAGTTATTTTACACCCCAAAAAAGATGCTGAGATGACTGTTTTATAACATATCTTCTTTTTTGGGAAGAGGCATGGCATAGCAAGAGCCAATCTCAGAGCAAGTGAGAAATGCGTTCAGTTCTTTCTTCTGACTCATACTGACTATAGATCACTTAACTTGTCACTTCTCCATGCAACTCTCTAGGACCACAAGTTGCAGAAAAGATGAAGACCTGCTTTGTTAGAGATTCTTCCCCAGGGAATTCCCTAAACCAGTAAAAAGTTATCCAATCTAGCCCATACAAGTATCTAATTCAATCCAATACCTACCCCTATCCCTGACAATATTATCTTAAAAAAGACTTCAGTGCTGATACATCTCTGCCATTTTTTTAAGATAACAAATATATATTAGCATGTAGAGGTGAGTAAACATAATTATTATCAAAGTACCATAAGCATCTGAGAAGTACTGAACTTCATACAGAAAGGTAATTATAAAATAAATCATCATGATATAAGACATAAGCTTTGAATTACTCTTCCAGAAGAAGCATGCTAAACAAGCCAGAACTGCCTCATATGATCTTCTTTGGAACCAATGACATATATTTGTAAACAGTTACCCAGAATTAGGGAATGGAATATGCAATTATTATCAGTGCTATTTTTTTAATTCAAAATTAACTCCAATAGAAATCAAACCTATAAACCCAGCTGTATTAGCTTCATTCTCTAAGGAATTAAACTATAATAAATAACTAGATGCAAAAAAACCCAGAAACTGACACTTATACAGCAATTTAAGATTTGCAAAAATTTCACAAATATTGTCTCATTAGATCCTTGCAGGTGACATATACTTCATTCCATAAAAATCCCTGCTCTTAATCGACCTCAAAATTTTCCTTGGTGCATTAATTAAACTTAATCCCTCTTTTTGATTTTAAGACTACTATATGTATTTGGATAATGCTGCACATATGATGTTGTAAACAGAGATCTATCAGTTTATTGATAATGATAATGCTTATAGAGCTGAAAAAGCCCTAAGAAGCAATCTAGCCTAACCTCCTCATTTTACAGTTGAGGTAACTTAGGCTTAAGATAACAAAGATAGTAAGTGGAAAAGGTAAAATTTGAATTCAGGTCCTCTGACTCCAAATACGTTATGCTGTACTAGACTGGTCTTACTCATTACTTGGATGCAACCCTTTAAATTCTTGGAACATGGAATGAAAACTTAGTGGGGAATTAAATAGTTCTTAAAGACAAGAATGAAATAACAATGAAATCTGATCTTACAGAAATCTGTGTGGCAAGATTCTCTTCCTCTGATCTGTGTATTGGACTCACAGAATGTGATCTCATTCGCAGCTGCCCAGTATATCGTTGTTTACTGCTAGACCACAAAACAATAACAATCAGTATTTGAGGAATTTTAATTTGTTTTAGCATATACAAAGCTTCTTGTATTGGAATATGGAATTGATATGGATGATGGTTAATATGGAATTAGTACAAATTTTATAAATGATAAAGCAAATGGAAAAGAAAAATAATATCAATGTGTATCACTTAAAATCTGTTTCATTTATACAAAATATATTTTAAGTATCCCTCAAAGAA
>JAQQSU010017777.1:0-10623 GCA_028627135.1 Pseudochirops cupreus | reverse complement strand
TTTTTTCAGGAATGCTCACACCTTATTACTTTGTGATTGAACAGTGGGTCAAGAGGGTTGTGACATTCTCTGATCCAGGAAACAGCTATATATACCTTTATGTGAGTTTTTGCTTTGGGGCTCACTTTGGAAAGAGTTGTGTGATTTGGCCAGAAGAGACTCTGGGCAGCTGTTGAGTCCCCCAGCTTTGAAAACCCAGATGTTTGTGCTTCCTTCTCTGGTAACTAACTAGGTATGGATGTAATGGTCAGAAGACTGGAAGCCCATCTGCTGATCTGTTTCTTTGTCTGTTTGTAACTTCTGCTTGTAACTTCTGTTCATATTCTCTGAACTTCCGGGTGCTACCTTTTCCCCCTGAACTAGGCAAATCATATATATTTAATTGATTAAAATAAGATTGTTAACGCATTTTGAGTTGCTTTCCTTTAGAAAAGCAGATCTAAGAACCTGTGCTAGTAGCCATCCTGGGAATGCTAGGGTGCTGCTGCTACATTCTCCTTGTATAAAATGAGGAAGGTGGATTAGATGAACTTTAAGTTTCTTTCTAGCTCTAAATGTGTAAGTCTGTGATACAGTAAATGATTGACAAGATCCTAGAGAATTCAGTAGTGCAGATGCAATCAACATCATATTTAGAGCAAACAGTAACATGTAGGATCACACCATTTGTAAAGGTGTCAGTCTTCTATATTAATTCTACCAAGGGTATGTTTCATCAGAAAGAAAAATGGCTGTAGAATGAGAGGAGCTAGGTTCACATTCTGCCTTTGACACTTTATTAGTCTTACTTAGATTATTATGTGAGTGACATTAGACAAGTCATTTATTCCCCCTGGCCTTATTTTTTTTCCTCATCTGTCCAATGAGCAAATTGGACAAGATGTCTTCTTGATGTTATATCTTCAATGAACATGCACCTCTTGGTTTTCTATCTTTTTTGATTATCAGTGAGATAATTATTGAACAAATATAATTATTTCAAGGAATTATACTTTGTGTGTGGGGGGTATTAACCCTCTAAGGAAATGCTTTAAAACTCAATGAATTTAATGTAAAAGTGGTCACAAGGACAGGTGCTAAACATATTTTGAGAATTCTGTATCAGGAATAAGAAGTGAGAGGCCAAAGGCTTTTAAATAAACATAACTTGAAAACCTGTGTAGTTTGAGTGTTTTTTCCCTTGAAAAACAAATTGGGAATCACTGAACATGATGAGAATGAAATAATGTAATAAAAGAAAGAAAGGAAGAAAAATATAAGGGAAACAGATTACATTTTGACAGGGAATTGCTAGTTATACATATGTACTTCTTTTCCCAATAAGTATTTTTCCTAAAGTTAGATTTCCAAGATGGTAAAGTAATTAGCAAAAACTATAACAAACTAGAAGTAGCAATAAAAAATAAAAGAAATGACATATAACTGAAAATAAAATATTTCTAACTAGACCTGTTTTAATGAGATAGTGAAGATGAAAAATGGTAAATGGATGAAAGGATAGAATTTGACATAAAACTCTTAATATTTCCTAAGGATATTTAATACATAAATAAATCACCATACCAAAGAACAAAACTCTCTAGAAACTTCTTCAACCAATAAGCAAAGTTGAAGGATGGAAAAGACCTATAAAGACTTTTAGACATAACTCTAACATCATAATCCTCAGATTGCTCTATGGGGAAGCAAAATTAGCATTAAGAAAAGGAAGAATGGGAAAAACAATGACATAAGAGTAAATGTACTTATAGTAAGCTCATGCTGCAAATCACATAATGCGGAATTTATTAAGAGGCTGACTCTAAAGGTATCTGAAAGAGAAGACGCCAGGAAAATACTCTGAAAAAATGAGCCTTCTTTTTATTGCCTCCCAAATGAATGAAATATATCAATAACTACAAATCCATATGACTGCTTTTCCCACATCTATACAACTTTCATGAAAATAACCTATACATGCAACATAGGCCCTTTCATGAAGGTCATGAGTAGGAAATAGGCCAGCAGTTGCAGAAGATATTAATAGACCTAGAGCTAGAAGGCACCGCTTTCCCCATGCAATAAAAGGGCCTAGAGTGAGCATGAGGAGAATTGTTTTGCAAAAAAAAAAACGATGTGAAAGATATCATCAGAAAGCTGTATGGCTGAAAAAAGGAGATGAACTGTTCATTTAATAAGAATGAGGTAAAAATCTCTTTTTGTGAAACTTCAGGAAATTCTGAGGAAAGACCATAGCAACCATAGCATGGTGTATGAACCACATGTGGAATAATGCCAGAATAATAGGATTTGAGAGTTGGAAGGCACCACAGTGCTCATTGAGCACAACATGTATGCCAATGGAATCCATACTATATTACACATGACAAGTAAGTTTCCAGCCTCTATTCAAAGGTCTCCAAAGATGGAGAACTTAACATATCTTGCCACTAAACATTTCACTTTTGGATAGGTCTTATAGTCAGAAACTTTGTTACCTCGATCAAGCCTAAATTTTCTTCTTTTTAATGTCCACTCAGTGCTCTTAACTTGACTAACCTCCTTTCCTGGGGGCAAACCAAATAAATATAATCTCTTTTCCCCATTGGAGACCCCTCCAAACACTTGGAAACAAATTTCATGTGTCCATTTCTTTTTTTTACAAGACAAACATGCCAATTTTCTAGTAATGAACTCAAGAACTTTCGCTTTGCTGGTTGACCTTCTCTGGATGCTCTTGAGTTTATCAATGCCCTTCTCATGTCATTTTGCTCAGAATTGAACAAAATACTTTAAATGAAATCTAATTAACGGGAAGGCATAGACAAAATGTGTACAAAGTGAAAGGTAATATGATGACTATTGTAGGATGGAGTACCTATTTAATTAGATCCATCAAAGTTTAAGAATATGCACTTAATGCATCATCACCAGAGGGACTACACATTTCATTGCTATGCTACTTATGTTTTTATTCTTATAAACCAAACTTTAACAAATATGAAGTCTATGGAGTTCCCATATTGGAAAGATAAAAATGTAAAGAAAGTTTTTGTTTGATGTCAAGATATTTGGAATTTAGTTCTAACTGTAAATGCTTAACAGTTAAATGATGTTGAATAAATTATTTCACCTCTGTGGGCATGTTTCCTTAGCCATAGGATGACTCTACTTAATTAGATGCACTCTAAAGTTCTTTCTCCCTCTAACATTGTCATTCTGTCATTTTTATGTCTTTGTAAAAAGTACAATAAATACGCATAACTGTATTTACAGAAAAGGTATATAGATATAAAGTATATGCAACCCAGGAGGAACATAAAATATTAATACAATAAATGTATCTCATCCTGAAAGATTTAGCATCTGGTATGAATATACAGACTATGTATTGTTTGCCTTCAAGAATATCATTCTTTATTTTTATCAACTAAATTATTATGTAATGAATGAACAGTCTATTTATGTGAATAGATGCCTGAAATAATTTTTGCATAAGTCATCTGATTAATACAGAAGGGCACAAGTAATTTCTGATATATGTAATTTTTTACACATTATCTTGTTCATTCAACATAGTTTAATAAATAAACATTAATTGCCTACAAAGTACAATGAATTATGCTATGTATTGATAATTCATGAAGATGAAAAATAACCTAGCCTCTGCCTTCAGGAAATTATAATCTAGTGGGGGCAAGTACCACCCCCCCAGACATCCAAACACAGTAGAATGTGATATAAGAAAAGAAAAAAAGAAAAAATATATTGCATGAATATTTTAGAGAGAGAAGATACAATTTTCATCTGGAAACCATTAAAAAAGACTACATTGAATGAAGTAGCACCAAATATGTGCCCTGAACGGAGGGGGGATAATTCAACATGTAAAATGTATTTCTTTAAATAGGATTTAGTGCATGTTAGGTATTAATGATGGCCTGAGCAAATGCAGAGAGGGAGAAAGGGCAGGGTAAGATCCAGTAATAATTATTAATCTAGTTTTTTTTTTTTTTAGGATACATAGTACATAAAGAGAAGTAGTTTGAAATAAGCCTAAAAATAGTAAATTAGAATCAAATACTGGAGAGCCTTAAATGCTAGTCTCAGGTTTTTGTAACTTATTCTATAGGCAATTAAGACATAGTTAAGCATTTGGGGCAGGAGTTAGTCCTGCGCATTAAGAGGGTTGCTTAGGCAGGTATGTGAAAGAAGAATTTGCAAATCCCTCTGTACCGTAAATGATTTTGACCCCATACTCTCAGCACCTGGTCTTAACTCCCTCAGTAACCATGAAGTGTTGAGGAATTTTCCTTCCCTACCACTGACTTGAGCCTTCATTTGTCTGTGTTGTCTGTGAACATCCTCACCCCACACACCATTTTATGTGTCCAGTGACTAGCACTCTCTTTCTATTTAACTGCTTAATATCTGATTAATTTTTTCAAAGGAATTATTACCTCTTATATATAGCAAGAACAAACATTCAAATGTTTTCCCCATCACTCCATCCCATCTACACTGTAGAGGTTGGGAGTGGAGATTAGATTTGCAATTTAACCCAGATCATAAATAGTATTAGTTCCGCCAAATTCACATCCAAACCTAGCATAGCATTTCTTCTTGGCTGCAGTCTAGGATTATTGTTCTTAAGGCCATTGATGTTGAGGTGGCTTCAATATCTGACCTGGATTCTTTTATTCCCAATCCCTGGGGATCACACTTTTAGTCCAAACCAGAGGTCACACTCCGTACACCTAGAACAGAAAATAGGAACAAAAAGGCCAAAGATGCAGGCCCACCTCTCAGGGTCATAAGGCTTCAGAAGACAGAGGAAGAGAGCAGGGCCTTAAAGCCCTCCCCCTTTATCCCAACATGTGAATGGTGTCAGGCTTTTCTTGAGAACTGGATGCCACAAAATCTGTGTCTAGTGCTGAGTCGTTATATTTAAAATGTCCATAGTTGAAGCTCTGCACTCAATAGGAAAATGTTGTTCCCTGTCATGTGTTAGTTCAACATATAATTACTAAGTTTGCTTGAGCTTTAGTAGTCTCCAAGAAATAACTTCCTAGTGTCTTCCATGTGATTGATGTCCTCTTAGTAAATTGATTGCATTTACATATTTCCATCTAGGTGGCACAGTAGATAGAGTGCTGGACTTGAAGTCAGGAAAATTCATCTTCCTGAGTTCAAATCTGGTCTCAGACATTAGCTATAAGACCTTAGACAATTCACTTAATCCTGTTGACCTCAGTTTCCTCATTTGTAAGATGAGTTGAACGAAGAAATGACAAATTACTCCAGTATTTTGATAAGAAAACCCAAAATTAAGTCATGAAGAGTCAAACACAACTGAAAGGACTCAACAACAACACATATATGTTACCCTCTCATCACAACAGAATTATAGGATCTCAGAGTTGGAAGTAAATGGATCCCATAGGTCTCTATGGCAAAATCTGGGTTGTTAATTAGAAGATGGCTTTAAAAAGATTGCTCAAAGGACTATCTAAATCTCAAGGTTTTTTTAGCTCTAAATTCTATGACTATTTCTGGTCCTACTCTAGGGAAGAGAATATGAGGCACTACTAAACTAGGATGATGACAATGTGAGTGGGGGCAGATAAAACACAAACTATAACCCACAGATAACCTAGAAACAAATCCTAAGCTCTCCCTGAATATCAGTTTCACATTTCTAATAGCTTATTGGACACTTAAGCATGGACAACATGAATAATATGGACCACATGATGAAAACTGTACTCACTTTCTTTTTCCTCTTGCCCTTCCTCTAAATTTCATCATTTCTGTTGATAAACCCACTATCCTTTCAGTCACTCACTATTGCACCTCAGGTGAGAAATTGAGTATGAAAATATAGTTTGAGAAGATTTATTCATAATAGTGGTAATTGAAGCCAAAGGACCAGATGAGATCATCAAGGGAGGAGATATAGAGAAAGAGAAAGAAGCTGAATGAACCATGGAGAGTTAGAAGAAGCAATCATATAGTTGGAGGTAAACAATGAAAAAAAAATGGAAATCATAGAAGAAAGGAAGAGAGAACATCTGGAGGAAAAGGATTCTCAAAAGTGTTAATGACCACAGAATGGTCAAGGAGAATGTAATTTTTAAAAAGTTATTGGAAATGACTGTGAGGTGATCAGTGATGTTAGAGAAAGATTTTGCTAGATGGGTCTGTAAGTAATATTAGTGGAAGTCAGAGAGAGAGAGATGGTAGTAAACAAGTAAAGGCAGTGAGTATAGATTGCTGTCATAGGTGGCACAAACCTTTGAGAGTATAGTAAATAAAGACTTGTTGTTGGCATTGGAGAGAGGAGGCAGTTTGGGAAGAATTAGAGAAGAAAGACTTGAGCGTTTTTTTTTTCTTTAATGAGCGTTATAGGTGGTCTTACTTTTAGCTAGTGGCATATGTGACTATAGCAGCCTACCACATAATGACACTGATATATGAAGTTCTAGTAGTTAGAATAAGTGATGATTAAAATTCTGAGGTGTAACTAGATTCATTAATTGCTTATCACTTATTGAAAATCCCATGGTGACTCCTCTCTTAGGAGATTCTCTCTAAGGAAAAGTCAGTCAGTTAGCAAACATTCATTAAGAATTTACCATATACCAGGCACTGTGCTGAGTACTAAGGATACAAAGAAAGGCAAAAACATAGTTCCTGCCCCCAAAGACCAGTGTAGTGTAGATGGAAGGAACTACTTCCATTAAATATTGCAATACTTTCTTTTTCATGCTAAAATTTATCTCTGAAATATATCATAACCTCTTATAATCTCTTCACTTGACAGTCAAAGTTTAAATATATTTCTTCCCTTGGTAAGTCTTATGAAAAGCTTTACTGTAAAAACTCTGCCAGTTAGTTGATAGGCATTAATTAAGCATGAACTCTGTGTCAGGCATTGTGCTAAGTACTGGGGATACAAAGAAAGGCAAAGGTAATCACTGCTCCCCAAATAGTTCACAATCCTTTTGTCCTCTCCTTGCCTACCCTCTTTAAGATGACAATAGTTTTCCTAAGATATATTATAAATTGTTATGAACACCTGCCACTCTTCCTAAGACAAAAGTCCTCTCCAAAGGTTGCTGAATATGTCAAGTCCCAGGTGAAAAAAAAAAATCAAGAGTTAAGAAAAACTGTGCATGACCTTTGTCACTGGTATCATGTTCAATCAGCACTTCTTCCCCAACACCTGAAAACAAGCAAATAAAAAAAGTTTCAGTGCTAGATAAAAAAGTGTGACTTGACAGTCAGAAATAAAGATTTCCCTCTACAAAAACAGGAAGGACCCAGCCTCAAACCACAGTATGGTCTACCCTATAATAAATTGGGAGTTCATTGTTGGTATGTAAATCTGCAGACTTATCATTGACCTGGGATAAATATCATATTCAGTGTTAGCTAGAATTTTCCATTCTTCATGGGTCAGCTATGTGATGCCTTTTAATGAACCCTGCTTGTGTATAAAAGTTAGCTATTGGGCTTTCCTTTCACTTTTTAATGACTCAGTTATAATACTACACAGGCATAATTTAAAGATCATTTACTGCTACATGTTGGGAAATGACTGAAAGAGACATCAATGTTCCCATGTTTGAAATCATCTTTGACTAAAGGGTTTGTGACCTTTTCTCAAGAATGTTGTAGAGGGGAATCTTGTTGGGGTATATATTGGCCTAAGTGAAAGTTAGTCAGAATTAATCAGTAAGTCAGTCATTTGGTCAATTAATCAGTCACTCATTCTCTATGGTGTGTTACAGTTCTGAGATTTAGTGATACCATGACACCCAAATTATCATGTGAAAGGAATGTGGTGGATCTGTGGGCATTACTGGCCATTCATCTGGTATAGACTTTGAGATTTACCAGTTCATTAGCTCAAATTTATACAGCATTTTAAAGTATAAAAGCAATTTTCCTAAAAAGAACTCTATGAGATAGGAAAGTGCTAGTATGTAAGGATAGTTGGGTGGTACAGTAGATACAATTCCAGGCCTGAAGTCAGGAAGACTAATCTTTTTTGTTGAAATCTGTCCTTAGACTCTTATGAGCTGTATGACCCTGGACAACTCGTTCAACCCTGTTTGCTTCAATTCCTCATCTTTAAAGTGAACTGAAAAAGGAAATGGCAAACTATTCCAGTATCTCTGCCAAGAAAACCCCAAATGGGGTAACAAAGTATCAGCATGACTGAACTGACTGAACAACAAAAAGTGTCACTTCTCCCTATCTTATCCACGAAAAACATGAGATGTGAGGAAACTAAATGCCTTGTGCAAAGTCACATGCCTTGAAAACAATAGAGTTGGTATTGCAGCCTAAGTCTCAAAAAGTTTACTCATCCAGTAGTCTAGGGATAATATTTGAAAGAAAAACAATTAATTTATTCCAACAGTTAACAAAAGCTTAACTTAGCCATAAGGAGTTCTTCACAAGGAAAACACCATAGTACTCAACTCAAGTAAAAATGGACTCTCCTTTGCCCTCATAGGCTTACCCCTCTTGTCTGCAGGGAAGACAAGCTAGAATTTTTTTGTTTTCTTAAAGGGTATTGCAACCATACTTGGACATTTTGAAGCTCAGAAGACTATCAGGCTATTGACATCACCTTTGATCATCTTACTATAAAGAAACCATTAGGACCTCCGAGAGCTCTTTCCAGTGGTTGGCTTATGGAAAACAATGGGCAACTCAGAAAAGAGTTTTATTTAGATACATCAACTAGAGGAGTTTTCAAAGTCTATCCTTATTGAATATCCTTCTAGGACTATAGTGGAACAGTTTTTTTTTTTTGTGCTTATTATATGAACTGCAATTGTTTCATTTTGTTCCAATATTCAACATAATCTACCAAGTTTCTGGTCAGAATCAGTCAGAAATCAACTCTATAGCCCAAAATTCTAATGCAATCTGAATCCACATAGGGGAGTTTTTGGGCTCTTGGGTGAATAGGAAACCTCTTAGATACTGCTTGAGGCTACCTGGAAGGTGTATAAAAATCTATGTAGTTTCAGACTTAGTTGCCTGGGCTTATCCAGTTGTAGCGAGAGGTTCCTTGCTTTTTAAGAAAATAGAAAAAAGAACTAAACGGGATCAAATCACTGGCAGCTGTGGCAGTTTCCAGACTTCTCAATCCATAAATTCCAAAAAGAAAGTAAAAGGTCAGTGGGGGAAAAACTGTTGGAACTGGGTGGGAGAAGAGTGCAGTCCAGCCCCTGCCCCTGGGGCAGTGGATGTGGCAGCAGCTGGAGGTGCTGCCTCAGATGATGTTTCCAGAGCTCCATGCCCATAGATGGTCAGGGCCCAAGTGACTAACTTGAGGGCAATTGCAGGAATTTCTTTGCTGGTGCTGAGGCAGGATTCTCTTGCTTTGCCCTGCTTGGATCTGGGTCATAGCCAAAGGTGGCTGCCCAGGGGTGAGGAGTGCTGGTGTAGCACAGCTTGTTGAGGCTGTGGAGAGGCAGTCCTCCTCACAGTTCTGAGGCAGGTGCCAAGAAGAAGCTCTGACAACAACTGTGCAAAACCCCAGAAATTTGGACATAGCACTCTCCATTCTGGAAGCAGAATTCTAACTTCACAAAGAACTCAAAAGTCAAATATTTGACTGGCAAGATGAGCAAACAGAAGAAGAGAAATCAGACTATATGATCTTTTTATTTTTGGTGACAAAGAGGATGAAAACATAGAACTAGAAGAAGACAACAAAGTCAAAACTTCTGTATCAAAAGCCTCTAAGAAAAATATTAATTTGTTCCAGACTATGGAAGATCTCAAGAAGGATTTTGAAAATCAAGTAAGAGAAAGAGAGGAAAAATTGCAAAGAAATATGAGAGTGTTGCAAGAAAAACCTGAAAAATGAGACAACTGCTTGGTAAAGGAAACCCCTCACAATACTGAAGAAAATAACACCTTATAAATAGACTAACTCAAATTGGAAAAGAGGTCCAAAAAGCCAATGAGGAGAAGAATACCTTAAAAAGCAGATTTGGACAGATGGAAAAAGAATTGCAAAAGCTCACTGAAGAAAATAATTCCTTCAGAATTAGATTGGAGAAAATAGAAGCTAATGGCTTTGTGAGAAATCAAGATATTATCAAACAGAACCAAAAGAATGAAAAAAAAATATAGAAGGCAATGTGAAATATCTCATTGGAAAATCACTGACCTGGACAATAGTTCCAGGAGAAATAACTTAAAAGTTTTTGGACTACCTGAAAGCCATGATCCAAAAAAGAAACTAGACACCATCTTTCAAATAATTATCAAAAAAAATTGCCCTGATGTTCTATACAAGAGGGTAAAATAGAAATTGAAAAAATTCACTGATGACCTCTTCAAAAAGATCCCAAAAAGAAAACTCTTAGGGATATTGTAGCCAAATTCCAGAGTTCCCAGGCCAAGGAGAAAATGCTGCAAGCACTCAGGATAACACAAGATCTAGCCACTTCTACATGAAGAAATCAAATATAATATAATATTCCAGAGATCAAAGTAGCTAGAATTAAAACCAAGAATCAAATAACCAGCAAAACGGAGTATAATACTTCAATACAATAGTGCCATTCAATGAAATAAAGGACTTTCAAGCATTCTTGATGAAAAGGCCAGGGC
>JAQQSU010017776.1:0-10623 GCA_028627135.1 Pseudochirops cupreus | reverse complement strand
TCAAGGAAAAAAAAAAGAGAGAAAGGACTCAGGCTATAACTAGACTGTAGGCTGGACCACAAACCTAACACGGAATTTTTAGATATTATGGTGTGGTGGATAAAATGCTGGTGGATTGGTGGATAAAAACTTAAAAGGCTTAGAGTCAGAAAGACCAGAATTCAAATACTACCTTAAACACTTAATAGCTGTGTGGCCATGGGCAAATCAGTCAACCTCAATTTCCCAATCTGTAAAATTGGGATAACAAAATCTAGTTCCAGTATAAGCCACTTAATCAATTTGGCAGGATGTTTGCACCAATCACATCTGCTTACCCTGGTTAGAATTTGGGAAGAAAAGCTAGTTTCTGCAGATAATATTGGTTTCTGTTTTCACATGCCCCTGATAACTTAGAAGAGTGTCCCCTGGCTGGAATATTTTATGTGCCAAGAAACAAAAGAGAGGTAAGAGACTGTAATGATCTTCATAGAAAGAATGAAATTCTAGGTCCAGAAGCGGGCCACAGAGCAGAGTAAGGCAGCATCTGGTTACTTTACTCAATCTTGACTGACATAATACAAAAGTTCTCTTAAGACTGACGTAATTTCGATTTCTTTGTTATCTTCCACATTAACAAAACCAATAAGCAAAACTCACTGATTGACTGAAAGAAAACAGGAAAAAAAAAAGCAACTTCCCAACTTCATTTCTTTGTGATCAACTCTAACGATCCCCAAATCTCCACCTTGCTTTGTATAAGGTGGGCAAAACCTTTTCTTTTTTCCTATCACCTTCTACCTTGTACTACACTTGTTTCTGTACATTTGCACGCTTCTTGTGTACCTCCCTCTCCTCCACTGCTCCTCCTCCCCCGCACATATAAAAAGGCAAGAGACAATGATTTTTATTCTTTTTTTACCTTTTTTTTTTTTGGAGGGGGGAAGGCAGGGAAATTGGGCTTAAGTGACTTGCCTAACTAAGATCACACAGCTAGTAAGTGTTAAGTATCTGAGGCTGGATTTGAACTCAGGTCCTTCTGACTCCAGGGCTGGTGCTCTATTCACTGCACTAGCCGCCCCAATTTTTATTCTTTAAGAAAAGAAAGTATTGGGGGTCTACAGAGTATCTAGGAAGGGAAAGGTCTGGCGGTTATCTGATTAATTTACCGATCTAAACAGGGATATAATATTATAGTTTATTATAGATATAACAAGGAATTTTTTTCACCAGTGACAAAAGTTTCAAGTGCATGTGAGACCCTGAGGACAGTCATGAGAGTAGTGACAATAGAATGGGGTGGAGTGGGAGGGCAACACATACAGAAAATGATGGGATGCTTGCGAGTTACACAAGTGGAAGATATGTGGATGAGTGGTGTTGAGAGAAGGGGGCCACCCATACCTTCTCTCTCCTCGCTTATACTCTCCTATGGTCATCTTTCTTCTCCCTTCTCCCCATGCTAGTGGCTGGACCACCAGGTGAAAATCATAAAGCCATGGTCTCCATATAACTGAGGGCAGGCAGCACATTCTCTCTTCCCCTTCTCTTGCTCCCACATGCTGTCCCCCTTGTCCATGCTGCCCCAGTTTGAGACCTACATTCCCCTCTCCCACTACATATGACTGTTTGAGGGGATGGACTGTGTATGCTTCATCATTATGACCCCTGACATTGTACATACTGTGTATTTAATAAATCTTTTAGAAATTTCTTTTAAATTTTATTTATTTTTATTCTGAACTTAAGAAATAAAACAAGCATGTCCATAACGTAGTAGAAAAGAAAAAAAAGATTGCCCATAAAACTGCTAATCTCTTATGTACAACTTGCTATTCCTTTTAAATATATAATAAAGTTATCATATAACTCTTATTTCATACATTTTTGTAGAATTGAATTGAATCCCTCTTACTGTTCCTTTGTGTAAGAGGAAGATCCATGTACTACAACTTCATTTCTCTTGGAAGTAATACGAAGGCAGCGTCAGATGCTAATTATCTAGGCACTGCTCATCAGCTTTACCCCTCCAGAGAGGCTTCGGTTTAAAGGTCCACCTGTTGCCCCCTCTCTCACGATGTCCCATTTCCCATGCATACTTCCTTTCATGTCCTCTCATCAGATATTTGTCTTTCTAAGTGGCACTTGATGGAGCTAGGCATAAGGGTTGTGGGTCATAGGGTAGCAAGAAAGCTTCCTGCTTTGGAATTTATTCCCAGATGTTTGAGTCTAGAGAAATACAGAGACTTCTACAGGATTCCATTTATTGTCAGTGCCTCAAAATTCCTCCTCTAGAAACTGTTCGCTTATCATTTCTAAATCCAAGTAAAGCTGCCTCAATATTCTGCTTTATAGAACCTGAAATAGGATTTTAACTAACAACAGTAACAGCTAATATCCATATAGTACTTCAAGATTTGCAAGGTTTACCTACATTATGTCATTTGAACCTCTCAACAACCTTTGGAGGTAGGGTCTATTTTTTTTATCCCCATTTTGCAGTTGAGAAAACTGAGGTTGGCAGGTTTAGTGAATTACCTGGGGGCACAAAGTTAATAAGCATCTGAGGCAATAAATGGACTCAGATCTTCCTAATTCCAGGGCCAGTGATCTATCTGCTACATGAATTCACTGCCTGTATAACCCATCTGCTTTGTCACAAAAGAATTAATAGGATAACTAAATCGCTACTGGGAGGGAGCTAGGTGACTCAGTGGAAAAGCACTGAGCCTTGAGTCAGTAAGACTCCAGTTCAGATTTGTCCTCAGACACTAGCTGTGTGATCCTGGGCAAGTCACTTAACCTCTGTTTGAGGAGAAGGAAATGGCAAACCACTCCAAAGTCCTTGCCAAGAAAATCCCATGGATTGCATGGTCCACAGGGTCACATATAGTTGAACATAACTAAACAACAACAAAAATCCCTACTAAGCTAAATAACAGGAAGGGGTGTGTGTGTGTGTGTGTGTGTGTGTGTGTGTTGCATTTCAGAGTGAAGAGTGAAAGTATAATTCCCGTTCAGACACTTTACCAACAACATATTCCGCTCCTTTTTGTCATTGTCACCCTAAGTCTTGAGTTGAGAAATCCCCAAAGCTAAGCCCCCTTGGGTCTCTACATTCACATCCCTAGGAGTAGGAACTTTGTTTTGACTGGGATCTAAGCAATTTGTACATTAAGGGCTCGGTCCTTTAAATACGCGGTACTTAGGACATGACTTTTGCTGGCTTTGGTGCATCTGTTTTAATGTCCTGCCATGAATTTAGCTTCTGTTGTTTTACCACAAAATACCCAAAGCTGCATATAGCTGCGCCCCATGTGTAATTACCCACATTGCCCCATTTGTGAAAAAACTCGATGTGTCCTGGATGTGGATGTTTATGTGACCAAAGAGAGCAGGCTGGCTTCTGCTGGGGGGAGGGGGGAGGGGGGGAATAGTTGTGGCATGCGCTCGGTTCTAACCACTCATTGCCTTTCCTTGACCTGCCCTTTGTGGAGAGCCTGGAATGTTAAATATTTCTTGTAGGTCTGCCCAGTGCCTTACTTTATTTACACTTACTCTTCCCTGTGGAAGCTCCAGGTCCATTTTTTCCTCTCTCTCGTTGAAGGACCATTTATTTCTGTTGGAGGTGATACATCAGCTACCTTGGACTAATTAAAATGATAATGAAATTAACCTCAGTCTTGCTTGATCATTATTCTTTCTCTCCTCCTTTTTAATATCTGGAGCACTTAGCGAATCTTCCCACAGGAAGCAATCTAGACAGTATTAAGCAATTTCTGTGGAAAGGTGGAGTCAGGAGAACTGAGACAGAGAGGCCAATTGAAGGAGAACATTTTTTTTTAAAGCCCACTGACATACAGTATTTGTTTTCTTTAAGGAGGAGAACATTTTACAGGATCATAAATGCAGAACTGGAAGGGAACTTTACTTAGAGATCTTCAGGGCCAACCCCCTAATTTCACAGATGAGAAAACTGAGTCATAGAGTAGTTAAGTGACTCTCTTAGGGTCACACAGCTAGCCAGTACTTAATGTCTGAGACAGGATTTGAACCCAGGTCTTCTGGACTCCAAATTCAGTGTCCTCCTTGCTGCCTGTCTTACCTTACTTAGAAAATAAGTGCTTTAGGGGAAAAAAAATATTTTCTAGTTGTAGCTTTTACCTCTGACTTTCCTAGGGAACAGAGGAGATGTGTGACATCCTTAACTGTCCAAATTTCTGAAGACATTTTTCTCCCTCAACAAATCTATTTACTGCTCCCCCACTTTACAAATATGTGCAAAAAAGCATTTGCAGAAAGTACAACTGTGGAGGTGGAAAACCGGAGATTCTGTGAATGTTTCAAACCCACAGCAATTCCAAACCATCCAAAGGGAAAAGTCTTAAAATGACCATTTTCAAAAGCTGGAAGATTCTTGCAATGAATGCTAAGAATGAAAACCTCTTACCCCAAAGATAATACATTTCTCTTTCCTCTCCTGTCTATCACCCCTCCTCCATCCCCGGTTTACCATCCAATCACCTAGCTTCCTCTGGAAGGGATAACATCTAAATATAGGTTCGAATGTTCATGTTCAGGTCACTCAAAGTCAGCCTCACTTATCTCTATCAGCAGGTCATGAGGTTTACACCCAGCTGCTGGCTTCACATGGCAAGTGAGAACTTTAAATCTTTGTCCTGAAAATGACAGTTGGCTGTAGAGAAGGATGGAAAGCAGACCTTGGGGTCTTATGTCTTCCTGACCCCCAACTCCAAATCCTATCACTATAACCCCACCCGGATGAGAAAAATATTGGCTAAGGTTAGACGCTTACAGCTAATTCATTAATGTTTGTGTGCCAGGATTCTGTTGCTAGTGGAGTGGGGTGAAGCTTCCACAGTAAACTTGGAAAATAAAAACAGAAATATCCAACAAGGCTAACTGGAAAAACATCCTCAAACAGTAAATGGAAAGAGAAGAAGAAAAGGGGAAAAAAAGAAAAAGAAAGGGGGGGGGGAACCAAAGGCAGAGTTATTAATTGCCAAAATAAAATATTTTTTAAAAAATTGAACATGAAATTCTATGTAAGATTTTTTCTAGGACTGGAGGTTGTGCTCGGCAAAGATAGATGACTTTGTCTTGGAGACTTCTGAATTAAGTACATGCTATGCAGGAGGGAATTTTTCTTATCCAAAATAAGGATACATAATCAAGCTCTCCACCAATCTTTAGGTTTTGTCTGGTAGCCATTGGTCTCAGAGGAGGGTTTTGGTATGTTTGCATCTTAGACATTTCTTTTTAACGATTCAGTAGCACAGAGTGTGGAAGACTGAATCATAGAATTGAGCAGGAAGGAAACTGACAGACCCACTAGTTCAGTTCCCTCAATTTGCATTTGAGGAAAAGAAAGTCAGAAAAGTTGAATGACTTGCCCCAGGGCAAGGGGCAGAACCAGGATTTGGACCCAAATCTTCAAACTCCAATTCATATCTCTTTCTTCTGGGCCATATGCATACATTTGTCAGCTCCCTTTTGCTTTGTAATCCTTGGATTCATTTTAAACAGATCAGGAATGACTGTTATAAAGCTCAATGTCCTTTTGCCCTCCAACCTGAAGAGAATGAAATATCTATTAGCTCAACCCAACCATCAAGGCCTATAATCTAAGCATGGGTTTTCTCCAGGCAAGGCTTCCCCCAGCAGATGTTCTGGTGAACTTGGGGAGAAACTGTGCAGAAGGAGAGATGGTTTTGGTCACACATGAGGGATGAAAGAAAGGCTAAAATAGGAAATTAAAGAAAGTCCAACCCAGCCCAAACCCTCCCTTCCACTCTGACATCTAAATGGGGAAACAGATGGATGCGTGTGAGAAAACTAAGCCTGATGCTTTTAATGTGGGCAGTGGCTTTCATCTTTGTTTTATCCATAAGCTGCAGTTAAAAATCATCTATTTTGTAACTGATGGTTAACCAGTAGGACTTTTTAGAATGGGACATCTAATATGGGCCTTGAGAAATCTTTCCCATTTTGAAATCCAGTTTGGAGAAAAGAGTCCAAGGAAGGAAGAGAAAAAAAAGAAAACATTCCCAACAAGATTCAACCAAGATCAGAAGAATTGAAATAAAACCGAAATGGTAAATACTCACACATTGGAAAGCTAAACATACTAAAATCTTGCTTTTGGCAATTTACATTGAAAGTAAAGTTGTTTGCTAAACAGTTTTTGAAATGCATCCTTCTGGGTCTTCTTTGCTGGATGGTTTATCGTTTATCTCCCAGAGTTCAAAGGCTGTCTTCCCTGCAATTTCTGGGGAATCCAAGATCCGCAACTTTGTTTACAGAGTGAGCTGGTGCTGATAAATGGTCTCTTCATCAGACCCTCCCTTTCCTTTTACTAATTAACATTCTTAACATTTGACTTGACAGTGATATTTTAGAGCTAAATAATAATGTCTGTAAGATATATGTGTGTAGGCGTGTGTGTATTTATCATATCCTCGGTGTGAATTATCGCTTTGTATGAAAAAAGAACATAATTTTGTATTCAGGTGAAGAAAAAAGTCATTTATGTCCCTTTTTTCAAATAAAATGGCTAATTTACTTTTTATCTGCCAAAGTGTTACCAGGGTACTCTTAGCCAGTCCCTCTGGGAGATGATTATTGGGAAGAAAATGAATAAATGAGGCATCTATTAAATATCTACCATGTGCTAAGTTGTGGGGATACTCATAGGCAGCTAGGTGTCACCATGGATGAGCACTCCTGGCCTTGGAGTCAGGAAGACCTGAATTCAAATCTAGCTTCAGACATTTACTAGCTGTGAGATCTTGGGCAATTTGCTTTACCTCTCTCTGCTTCGGTTTCCTTATCTGTAAAATGGGAATAACACCAACCTCTTAGGGTTGTTGCAATGATAAAACGAGATCATATTTGCGAAGCACTTTGCAAAACTTAAAGTGCTATTGTCGCTCAGTTGTTTTCCAGTTTGAGACCTGATTTGAGGTTTTCTTGGCAAAGATACTGGAGTGATTGGCCATTTCCTTCTCCAGCTCATTTTACAAAGGAGGAAACTGAGGAAAAATGTATTACGTAACTTGCCCAGGGTCACCCAGATTTGAATTCAGGAAAGTGAGACTTTCTGACTCCAGAACTGGTGCTCTATTCACTGTATCACCTACCTGCCCCATTTAAAGTGTTATTAAATACTAGCTATTATGATTACCAGTGAAGATGAGCAACTACTTTGCAATTATCTTAGTGAGTTGCTCCAAGTACTGAGAAGCAACTTGTTCAGGATCACACATCCAAGATATGCCAAAGGCATAATGAGTCTAGGACTTCACAAATTAGAGACCTTGCCCTCCATCCACTATGCCAAGCTGCTTCTTGCAGTGACCTAGTGTCTTCCAGTTATGTCTGTAAGGGAACTTAGAGGAAATTTAGTGTGACTTCCTTATTTTACTGATGAAGAAACTAAGGTTCAGATATCATTACTTGCCCATAGCCACCTGTATAATATATTGGAGAAGTGGATTTCAACCTCAGTCTTTATGACTCCAGATCCAGTGCTCTTACCACCATGTTGGTATGAGGAGAAGGAGGAGGGTGAGGAAGATGAAGAAGAAGGAAGAAGGAAGGGGAAAAAGAGGAGAAAAGGGAGCCAGAGGGGGGAGGAGTAAAAACTACTGACAATTAGAGAGCACTTTAAGATTTGCCAAGTTTGAGGGATGGAGTTAAGATGGCAAAGTAAAAGCAGGAACCTAGCTGAACTCCCCTATGAATTCCTTCAGTAACCTCTAAAAAGTGAATCTGAACAGTTTTTAGAGTGGCAGAATCCATTGGAAGATGTAGTGGTTGAGCAAACACTAACAGCAGAACTCCGGGTGTGCCTTTGCACAACCAGGGGAATTTGTGGACATCAGCACAGCCCTGGCTACCAGTGGCTGAGCCTGCCTCAGCTGTAGCCCAGAGTCAGAGAGGTGGAATGCTGAAGCAGCCAGACCACCCCTCCCCTATGCTTCACACTGTGAGCTTCAGTGTAACCCAAGGGAAGCACTGCAAGTCCTGGCCTTGACCTCAGCCTAGGCACTCAGAGGCCACAGCACATAAAACCGATAACCAAGCCCCTAAATCCTAGCATGAGACACATGGGTCAGTGCCCTTTGTACCCTAGAAGCAGAGATCCACCATAAAAGCCAGGAAATAGGCAATCACAATGAGAAAAAGGCAATGTGGAAAAACAAAAACCTTAGAATCCTATTATGGTGAGCAAGAAGAACCAAATTCATAAGAGGACAGCATTGACCCACATTTGAAGCCTCAAAAGGGAATGTGAACTGGTCTCAAGCCCAAAAAGTGTTCTTGAAAGAGCTCAAGAAGACTTTTAAAAGCCAAATTAGAGAGGTAGAAGATAAATTGACCAAAATATAATTGGTAAAATGGAAAAAATTTCACTGAAGAAAACAACTCATGAAAAAGTTAATTTTGTCAAATGGGAAAGGAAGTTCAAAATCTAACTGGAGAAAATAACTCCTTAAAAGTAAAAACTGAACAAATGCAAAAGAAGATTCAAAAACTAAATGAAGAAAACAAATTGCTAAAAATTAGAATAAGACAAATTGAAGCTAATGACTCTATGAGGTATCAAAGAATCCGTCAAACAAAATCAAAAGAATGAAAAAATAGAAGAAACTGTAAAATATCTCATTGAAAAAAAAACAACTGACCTGGAAAACAGATCCAGGAAAGATAATATAAGAATTATTGATCTATCTGAAAGACATGATGAAAAAAAAGAGCCTGGACAACATCTTCCAAGAAATCATCAAGAAAAACTGCTCTGAGGTCCTAGAACCAGAGAGTAAAATAATTATTGAAAGAATCTACGGAAAGAGATCCCAAATTGAAAACTCCAAGGAATATTGTAGCCAAATTCCAGAATTATCAGGTCAAGGAGAAAATACTGCAAGCAGTTGAAAGAAACAATTCAAATACTGCAAGACTATAGTCAGGATTACACAGGATCTAACAACTTCTACATTAAAAGATTGGAGGAATTGGAATATGATATTTTTTAAGGCAAAGGAATTTGGACTACAACCAAGGATCAACTACCCAGCAAAACTGAGCATAATTTTTCAGGTAGGGAGATAGTCATTCAGTGAAATAAGGGACTCCCACCCCTTCCCAATGAAAATGCCAGAGCTTAATGGAAAATTTGTTCTCCAAATACGCAACTCAAGAGAGACATTAAAAGGTAAAGATGGAAAACACACACACACACACACGCACACACACACACACACACACACACACACCCCTTGTTATTCAATAAAAGCAAACTGTTTATATCCCTATATGGGAGGATAATACCTGTCAATATTGAGAATTGTAT
Source organism: Pseudochirops cupreus (assembly GCA_028627135.1). Classification (NCBI taxonomy): domain Eukaryota; kingdom Metazoa; phylum Chordata; class Mammalia; order Diprotodontia; family Pseudocheiridae; genus Pseudochirops; species Pseudochirops cupreus. The sequence goes on along the minus strand of JAQQSU010017776.1, from coordinate 1,268 downwards.
AATTATCATGACATTTAAAAGGGATAGATAGATAGATAGATAGATAGATAGAGGGTGTGGGTATAAGTTAACTAATGTGATGATAAAAAAAACCTTATCAAGGAGTGCAAAGGGATTGTAATGGGCAAAGAGGAAAGGAGGAGGCAGAAAAGGGTAAATTATGCCATATTAAGAGTCATAAAAGTATATTATAGTAGAGGGAAAGAAGGGAGGGAGATGAACATTGTAAGAACTTTACTCTCATTAGTTTTGGTTCAAGGAGGGAATAACATACTCAGTTAAGTATAGGAATCTAACATGAAGAGATACAAAAACTTATTGTAGTAGAGGGAAAGAAGGGAGGGAGAGAATCATTGTTTTGAGATTTACCTCATCAGATTTGGTTCAAGGAGGGAATAACATACTTTGTTAAGTATAAAAATCTAACATGCCCTATAGGCAGCAGGAGGGGAAAGGTATATCAACAGTGCAGTATTCACAATGCCTATGGTAAACTATAAATATGCTGATATGGTTATTAATCACAAAATATAACAGATTCTCTACATGGGGGACAAAGCTAGAACATTTATTCAAATACCAGAAAACTGAATCCCCAAACCAGAAAGTCAGAGCCATCACAGTAGCTATAGAGTTGGCACACGTAGTTAATGCAGTAAACACCCACATTCTCAAGCCTTCAAAACAGAACAGGCTACTTCAGGCAAAGGTCTTCTTTCTCCTCACTCACAACAACTGTTCAGCATCCATGCAGCTTGCTCCCAGCAGCTCCAGACTCCCTGCAGTTCCTGTCCCTGGCAGTCCTCAGCAGGAGTCCTTAGCAAAAATTCTGGCTGGCTCAAAAAAGGTGTTTGCACCACCGCTGCTGCCATTGCTTCCAGTCACCACGCTGGCTCCAGCTTGGCTCTGGCTTCTTCCTGCCCCACCCCTTCCTGCTACATCAGCAAGTTCAAGGGGCATGGAAGATCTTCAAATCCCATAACCATTACAAAAGGGGAAAGAAAAAAAGGGGGGGTGGGTAGAAGGGAGAGAAGAAGTAGTGAGGTGAAAGGGTAGGAAAAGGGAGGGGGGCCTGTATCAGCAATGCAGTATTCACAATGCCTACAGTAACTATAAATATGCTGATATAGTTATTAATCACAAAATGGAACAGGCTCTCTACATAAGAAATATAGATAGTGCATTCATTTAAATACCAGAAAACTGAGTCCCAAAACCAGAAAGTCAAAGCCAACCCAGTAGCGATGAAGTTGGCACATGTGGTCAAA
>JAQQSU010017775.1:0-10623 GCA_028627135.1 Pseudochirops cupreus | reverse complement strand
CTCTTCTCTCCCCACTCCCTGAGGTGGTAAGCAATCTAATATAGGTTATACATGTACAATCATGCAAAACATTTCTATATTAGTCATTTTGTGCAAGAAAACAGAAAGAAAGAGAGAGAGAAAGAGAGGAAGAAAGGAAGGAAGGAAGGAAGGAAGGAAGGAAGGAAGGAAAGAAGGAAGGGAAAGGGTGGAAGGAAGGAAGAGAAAGGGTGGAAGGAAGAAAGCAAGAAAGAACAACAGTATGCGTCAGTCTGTATTCAGACAACATCAGATCTTTCTCTGGAGGCAGGTAAGCATTTTTCATTGAGTTCTTTGGAACTGTCTTGGATCATTGTATTGTTGAGAACAGCTAAATCATTCACAGTAGTTCATCGTACAAAATTGCTGTTATTATGTACAGTTTTCTACAGGTTCTGTTCACTTCATTTGTTTCAGTTCGTATATGTCTTTCTGGGTTTTTCTGAAATCATTCTACCTGTCTTTTCTTATAGCACAATAATATTCCATTACAATCATATACCAAAACTTGTTCAGCCATTTCCCAGTTAAAAGGCATCCCTTCAATTTCCAATTCTTAGCCACCACAAATAGAGCTGCTATAATACTTTTTGCACAAATAGGTTCTTTTCCATTTTGGGTGAATTTTTTCTTATTTTTTTTAAAGCCATTTTTCTTCCAGAGCTGTTATAAAGGTTAAGACATGGAAACTGATTAGACATTTGGAGTGAAGGAGAGTAAGGAATTCAGGATGACCCTGAGTTGAGAACGTGGGTGACTACAATGTTGATGATACCCTTAACAGAAATAAGGAAGTTCAAAAAGTCTTTTGGGGGGGAAAGACAATGAGTTCTGTTTTAGACATGTTGAGTTTGAGATATCTGTATGACATCAAATATGTTGTGGATGTTAGTGATATGGAACTGGAGTTTGGAAGAAAGACCAAGGGCATATAGATCTGCATAAAGGAGATAATTGAAATCATGGAAGCTGATAAGGTCACCATGAGAAAGAACATATAGAAAAAGGAGGGCTTAGGACAGAACCTTAGAGTTGGATATTGATGATAATGCAGCAAAGAAGATTGAGAAATAAAGAGAAATAGAAGGACTAAGAGAGTGAGGTGTAGCAGGGGAAATGCTTGACATATAAGATGGAGCAATTCTGGACTCAAAATAGCTGATTCAACTCAGTGAGAAGAGGGAAAAGCTCTGTCTTTACTAGAGAGGATGAATGAATATATTCATTTTTAAAAATATATTCATTTCAATGAGTATTGACTAGAAACTATGTTTAAATGTTAACTAGTAAATGTCATTTTGATGGGCACAGGTTTAGCCCCTCAGCATACATATGTATGCCAAATCTAATAAAACAAGAGAATGGACATTACCAAACCCCTTCAGCCTCCTGCTGGGTTGGCACAATTAGGATTATGTTCCTGTGTCCCTGCCTTTCATTCCTTACTCCTTATTAAGCAACCTAGAAAATATCCTTACTTTACTAGTCCTAAAGATAATAATGCAGTTTCCCATTGGTGTCATGCTGGCTCTTTTTCTAAAATAAATATAATAACTTGAAATAGATATAAGATTGATTCCTGAAGTACTTTAGGCCTTTATCCAGTCCAGAATAGGAAAGCATAATTCCACATCCAGAAGCATCACCAATTGTGTGCTGCCCTAGCCTGGGGACTGGAGGCGATGAGGCATGGACATTGAGATTGTTTCCTGTTGGCATGTGTCCTCCTCCTCCTCCCCTTGTGAATAGTAATAATTTTGTTAACTGCTCTCCCTATGTGGCTCCACTGCTTTTCATCCCAACTCACATTAAGGCATCATGCTACATCATCGTTAAAACAAAGATTAAAAAATGACAGCCCTGTCCTCAAAAGCTTACAGTCTGTATGATTGAAATGGTAATTAATTTAAATTTGAAGATCCCTTTTTGTTATGTCAAGTAAGCAGGTACTTAGCCCTTAGTCAAGCCTCTGTGAAAGAGGCAGAGGGTGTGAACTCTGTCTCCTGTTGCTGACATAACAGGAAGGGTTTGGCTGAAACAGGAAGCCAATGCTGTGTCTGTGTATATAAGAAAAGCCCCAGAGAGGCAGAATCAGAATTTTTCTCCTGGTAGGCTCCTGATGGAGGAAGCAGAATTTTTCTCCTGACAAGATCCTGGTGGAAGAATCATGGAGACTGAAGCCAGCTGAGAGAGAGAGAGAGAAAGAGAGAGAGAGAGAGAGAGAGAGAGAGAGAGAGAGAGTTCGGCAGCATCTGGAAGCTGGGCTGCTACTGGACTGAGAACTGAGTTGGAGTTTTCTTGAGACCAGAATCTGGTGAAGACTGAAGTTGCTGCTGGGAAGGCTACTTGGAAGGCCGAAGTGGCTGCTGCCAGATTTCTTCTGGGTCCTAGGGCCAACCAAACTGCTGGAGGACTGAAGAAGCATGACTGAGATACTAAGACTTTGTTTGTGGCTTAGTTGATCCTTGGGTTTCTGGGAACAGAAGTTGTAAAGGTTTTTGAGATGTGCTGGACCCAGTGAACTTCAGTGCATAGCAGAAACTGCCCAAAGGACTGGACAAGGACCTGGGAGCTGTCTGCCTCTGAATTCAGGTGACTGTTTGGTGGATTCAGGTGGGAGCTGGGACCATGGAAGGGGATCCAGGAAACCTGAGAGACCACCCTGAGTCAAGATGAAGAAAAGGCCTCTCCTTGGATATTGAATGTATGATAAAATTGAAGTTTACTAGAGACCGAGGGGTGGAGGGTTTGTGTAATTTTCTAATGATTGTATTTAGTGAGTAATGATACTTAGTGACTGATTGCTAGATAAGTGACTGATTAAGTTAACCTATGATTGCCCCATGAGTGGAAGATTGACTACTGTATTTTGAGATGACTGAATGACTAAGTAAGGAGGCAAACTTTTTAGGGATACCAGATGATTGTTCTTTTGCCCTTTGTTCTAAATACTGTGACCACTTTGGTGAAAACTATGTGGCCATTTTAATGATAAGTTATTGTGAACACTATATTGTGATTTTCTCTGATAAGCTGTAATGTTGTGAATATTATATTGTGATTTGTTGTGAATGTTTGCCTTGATTTGTTATGAAACAAATGCAGTGTTTACTATACTGTGTAGTCAGAACCTTAAAAGCTGTTCACAGTAGCATTCTTTTGAGAAACTGCTTGTGCATGGCATTACAATATGTAAAAACAGGTATATATAAGGTAGAATGTGATGGGGTAAAGGAAAGCTCAAGATCAAGCAGTCTAGGAAAATTTCAGGAGGGAGAGCTTACTTTCATTGGGGGTGGTGGGTAGGGAGACAGATCAGAAAAGGCTTCACTAGGAGAGAACTCCCTTTTCTTAGTGGATTTCCCTGATCTTTTTTTGGGGGGGGGGCTTTGTGGAGGGCAGTTGGAGTTAAGTGTCTTGCCCAAAGTCACACATCTAGTAAGTGTGTTAAGAGTCTGAGGCCGGATTTGAACTCAGGTCCTTCTGACTCCAGGGCCAGTGCTCTATTCACTGTGCCACCTAGCCACCCCTTTTCCCTGATATTGTTAAGGATGACTCATTTTTGAACTGTTGTGATGAACTCCAGACTGCATCTTAGCATGGGAGTTCTGGCTTAACCTATCAAGATTTTCTCTAGCATCAGGATCTGAACCATATTCTCTCTAGAAGGGTCCTCATGCTCTTTCATGCTTTTGAAGGATTCTTTCTCTTTAGTCCTGCTAATCACCAACCCTACAAATTTGACAGGACTAATTACTTCTTTGAGCATCTCTTCTATGATCAGCATTCTGAAGGATTAAAAGAGATAAAATAACTGTGTAAGATAGTGGTCACCAAACATGCATGACATGCTTGAAATTGAGAAAAATGAAGAACAGGAAATAATGAAATGCTACGTGGTCTGGACGTCCAATTCCTAGTGCCCTCTACCTTTCTGTTTTCCTTTTCTCAAAACAGGTCAGAGACTAGAGTTCTGGAAAATGATTTTTCCTGGTCTTTGGGTTTTCTTTGTAGGTGATACTGAGCTCCAGAGTTCCCAAGGAAGCAGGATTTCTTGAACTGAAACTATTAGATGGGTAAGATTTCTACAACAGCAAGTTCATTCTCCAAGGATCACAGCTATGGTATTAGTATGAGTACTTTTGTCTCTTATTTATTTGTAAACAATGCAATTGTCTTAATTTTTATGTGATGAACATTAATACATTAGTTGAGATAAAAGTTTGGCCCTCAAAAAATGCTTTAGATACAATGAAGTATCAGAACTCCAAGCAACTTATAGCATTGTTTATTTTCTTAACTCACCCTCAATCTATATAAGATCAAATATCTTCAGCTGTCTGAAGTGAAAATTCAGTCTGACCTTGGAAGTTTTCTTAGTATTTAAACATTTTTCTCTCTTGCTTTGATCATTTAAGTAAACCAGCATGTTTCAGTTATAAGACACTAAAAAAAAAAATCAATGCCAGGAACATTCTTTGCAGAATGAGGCATATAATCAATAAGAATGATGCATTTCCAAAGGAGGAATGAGAACTGATATTGAATTATGCAGAGGAGAGCCACCATGAAATTGAAAGAATTAACTTTCTTATAAGGTATTAAATGAGTATTATCAATTTACAACATAATCCTGTGGTTGTAAATAAAGACCTTTCAACTATGACTGTGAAATAAGGAAAATGTAAGACAATGACTTTTCTTTTTTTTCCAGTCCACTATTTTACAGTGATGATTATATATACACATATGTATCCATACACATCTATAAGCAAAATAACATATAACATAATGCATATGTGATATATTTTATTGGATATAGGAGGGTTTGATCAAGAGAGCCCCAACTTAATTTGATTAAACCTCTTCCTCTCCCCCAGTGAACTTGACAACTTGAGATCACAGGACACTGACATTTGTCTGAAGGACACATCCCAAGGAGGTGGACATGGCTCAGCATTTTCTTGAGAGGGCAAAGGGAACTCCTTTGATTGTTTTCCAAAGTGTTAGGTGGGGGAGGAGGCAGATTTTTCAAAAGGGCCTCCCTTTTCCTGTGATCTATAATCATGGCTCAGCTCTTTTTCGAATGGACATTTAGACTCTGGTGCAGCAAAAGGGTTGGCAGGGGTGTGTGGAGTACAAAATAGAGAGGACATTTTTCCCCTTCCCATCATTCTAGGTGCAGAAGATGTATGTTAGTGAGCCTAAAAAAGGGATTCATGGATATTCAGTTCCTGGCTGCCTTCTGCCTTTCCCCCCCTTTTTTTCAACATGAGTCAGAGACTAGAGTTAGGGAAAATGGATTTTCCCAGTCTTTGGGGTTACTTTGTAGGTAATACTGAGTTCCAGGGTTCCTGAGAGATTAGGAGTTCTTGAGTTCAATTATTCAGAAGGATAAGATTATTTCAATAGCAAGTTCATTCTTCAAGAACCACAGCTAGAAAACTAGGTCCATGTCATAGTTGTCCAGGAGATCTGGACTTCGCTAAGCTCTTTCCTACTATTGCAGTGAGTTGGTCAGACAGTAGAGATCCAAGGAGAATTGGGAAGTATTTGTTCATCAGCTCCCCCTGAAAAATATATTAAGTTTCTGGGTTGTAGGGGATATGAACTGCTTGAGGGCTTAATGTTTCTGAATTTTTTTATGGGTTTCTTTGAGACCTTTGTGTCTTACATATTTGTACATAATGTGGTCAGTCCCCCAATTCTCACTCATGGTATGTTCCATGGGTATGTAACCTTGAAAGACTGGGTCTTATACTGCTGTTGCTTACAAGTCCCTTACAAGTTGCTGACCTGTGTGCTCCCCATTAACAATTAGTCAGCCACATTCTATTAGCTGATTTACTAAGAAGGTATAGAAAGAATAGTTGGTATGAAACATCCTCCTCAAAATTGAAGGTCACTGTCCTACAGATACAACTAGAATCCATAAGAATAATGGGCTCAAACTTAATAATGGTAGTGAGGCACACATGTAGAGAAGACATGAAGCAAAGGGGTACCCCAGCTGGGCCCCAAGGGTCCTGCCTCTGTTGAGTCCTTAGCTACAGTGGGGCTTGCTGCCTGAAGTTGTCTTTCCTCAGGTGACTATAACTCCCAATAGGTTTGTCAAAGTGTTTTCTCCACTCCTGCTACAAATTCTGGCTCTTCAGTGGTTGCCTCCACTGGTTTTTAGCTCTCAAAACTGGTGAGATCTCTGGATCTACCAAACTCATAAGGTCACCTGGACCCTCCAGTCTTGGAATACTCATTCAGAAAAGAATTCAAAGAAACAAAGGCAGCCCATGTGCTCACAGTTTGTGGCCAGGTTGGGGAAGGACGTCACCCTCTTGACCCACCAGGCAGCTCAGAATTATCCTCATGCTCTGAAGCTAGAATGAAGAGCACAAAGGAGGGGGCATGCTGTCCCTTTTATACATCCATTCAGTTCTGTCTCAGTGACCACTTAGAGAATCCTTCCTTATCACAGAAAACAAACTTCTGAATCATCATGGCCAGAAGGAGGCTCAACTGAAGTTTCCACAAAATCACTTGGATTAGACCCAGGTAGGGCATATCTACACATGCTTCAAGGACTCGTTTCCATGGGCCATTTCATCAACCCCAATTACATACTTCTGTGGTAGGTGAAGTTGAGAAACCTATTGCTCACATTTGGAGGACCCCCCAAATAAGCACAACAGAAGTTTTATTCAGGAGATTTTCTAGAATTCTGGGGCAAGGGTAAAGAGTCAATGAGACATAACAACCTCTTTGGGTCAGACTCCTGGTATTAGTCAGTTCATCAGATCAACAAGTATTTATTAAGCACTAATTATGAGCCAGGCACTGATGCTGGTGATACAAAAAAGGGCAAAAAAAGTTCTTGTCCTCAAAGGCGAGTTCACGTAAGTCCAGAGTACATGGGGGAAAATGGTCTCAGATCATAAATGACAAACATATTTATCATGTGTATTAGTAAAATAGATAAGTTGTCATGTGGATGTCACTTCCCTAGACTATTTATACTCAAGAAAAGGGATTTCTCCATCTTCACTGGGAAAAAAACAAGTCAATAAGGAAATGCTGAGAAGCTTTTCTACATGTGGGACTAATTATGTGTAAATTATTCGGGGTGTGGAGACAGAACACTATGGTGGTAAAAAGGATTAACTCAAGTCAGAGGACTTAGGTTCAAGACTATCTTCCCTAACATAATCTTATAAGAAAAAAACATAACTTGAGAAAAATAGAAATATTTCAAACATTCCTGATAAAAATGACCAGAGCCGAGTAGAAACTTTGAAAAATAATCACAGGCAATAAGAAAATCTAGAAAGGTAAAATACATTTGAGCAATTGGAAGGGGCTAAATGGTGATGAAGTTCATAGTTTATGTAATATTAACTACATAAATAGCTTACATTTGAATAAAGAGAGAAAAGATAAATGTCTCTTTAGAATTCTAATATCTTTAACAGTCACAGAGGAAGTTAAGTAAGACAATAAGACAAACACAAAGTCTGGGTATGGTTTTCTAAAGCCACTGAATTTATAAATAAAAAATAGCAACTGGTTTATATATATTCTCAGTAAATTGTCCTTAGTCAAAGCTAATTGGTGTTAATTGGTCAATTGCTATTGGGAAGATATTGATTGGTCAAGATGACATTGGGGTAAAAATAAATAGTTGGATACTATTGATGAGATGACATCTAGTCAATTGACATTGCAGGGAGGGGGAGTTGTTTGTGAAAGTACCAGGAAACTCTCCAGACCCCGAGGATCATAGAACTTGAAGGGATAAATATAGGCAGCCTTGTTCTAGGGAACCAACCTGCCAAAATGGGGGTGGAGATGGGAAGGAGGGGAATTGGTAGGGTGAACCCAGAGTCTATGTATTCCGTTTAGAAGAAATGCATTATGATTGACTTCCAGGAGCCAAGATGGTGGAGTAAACAGCGAATTGCTGTAACTCTTCCACATTCATTTTTGAACAACCATAAAATATGGCTCCAAAACAGATCCTAGAACAAGAGAACCAACAAAAAGACAAGGTGAAATAATCTTTGAGCCCAAGAATTTGGAAGATAGGCAAGAAAGGTCCAGTAAAAGGGGAGCACATTCTAGGATTCCAGAATCCTCCCAGCAAACCAGCAGCAAGCCCCATCTCAGCAAAGTAGTGGGAGATCCTGAGTCCTAGTGTGGTGGAGCAGGCAAAGGCCCAAACCAGGACGCCCCCATGTGCCTTTACATAGCCAGGGGAACCAGCAGACTCCAACTCTAAGAACCACCACATGCTTCAGCACAGCCCAGGGCAAACAGGCATCCTCCAGTGGCCAGACCTCCACATCCTTCAATGTAGCCCTGGGGAAACAAAGAACTACCCCCATCAGGCCTCAGCACATGCCAGACACAATCATTAGTACCTTAGCTCAGCATCAGGTGAGCTGCCAGACCCCTACCACATCTACCAGTGCAAGTCACTCCCCACCCCATCCCCTCAGCACAGCACCAGACACAAAGATCCCTCAGGGGCCTCAGAGCAATATCAGCACAACACCAGGTAAATAGCCAGGATCTGCAGCCCCTGGCACAAGAACCCTGAGACAGTGTTCCTTCCACCCCAGGTGCAGAACTCAAATTTAAAAGAAAGAGAAAAGGCCTCCCCTTGCCAAAAAAAGATAAGTAAAAACCAAAAAATAATATGACCATAGAAAATTATTATGATGACAAGGAAGACCAAGACACAAACTCAGAAGAGGACAACAATGTCAAAACACTTATGGACAAAACCCCAAAGAAAAATGGGAGATGGTCTCAAGCCCAGAAAAAGTTCATGGAAGAGCTTTAAAAGGAGCATAAAAATCACATAAGAGAAACAGAAGAAAAAATGGGAAAAAAAATGAGAGTGATATAAGAGAATTATGAAAAAAGACTCAATAGCTTAGAAAACTGCTTAAAAATAGTCAAGTAAAAAAGGAAATGCAAAAATCCAGAGAAGAAAACAACTTCTTAAAGAGTACAATTAACCAAATTGAAAAGAAAGGACAAAAGCTCAGTTAGCTTTTGTTAAAAAGCTTAAACTTAAAAGTTAGAATTGGGAAGAGAGTGAATTACCAGCAGCTGTGGCAGTTTCCAGACTTCTCAACACATAGACACTAAAGATAAAGTAAAAGGTCAGTGTGGAACTCTGTTGGAAACGAGGTGTAGAGGACCACAGGTCAGTGAGGCTAAGCCCTCTCAGCAAAAGACCGTGCTACCAGGCCCAGATTGGCTCCCCACCCCCCAGGAAGGCTCTTAGGCATGAGCATTACATCCTTGTGAGAAGTGTGGTATGCGCTCCTGGCTTGGGAACAAGGATGCACACAGTGTTCTCAGGGGAAAATACCATAATGTTGCAATGTAGTACTAACTAGAAACCTTGGGATAACTCCACCCTGTTCTAGGGAGGGTTAGGGAGGTTTGGAACATCCTGCCCAGTAGTTGCATCCTGATAACCAGGATAGAGTACACAGCTGTCATGTATGAGGCAAATGGGAACTAGGACAATGGTGTAATCCCAAAGATAGTGGCTTATGATGACTATGCAGTTTTGCACTATATATTGGACTCTTAGCTGCATAAAGTTGACTCTGTTTTCACCATTCTGGGGTCCCATCTCATTTATGATTGTCGCAACCTCAAGGTAACTCTTTTCAAGTACCCCTTTTTCACCTAACTTTTCTTTCTCAGTTCTGCTGCTGCTCAGAAGGGCTTCTCTAACACTATCTCAGCTCTGTCATGGAAGAACAGGGTTCCCCTGAGCTTGGCTCCCCACACAGAGGGACATTAGAGCATGGTCTGGCCCCTGCCCCTGGAGCAAGAGGTGGTGGAGGCATGGTAGCTGCAGCTGCTGTGGAGTGGCTGCTTCCAGAGTTCCTGGCCTGAACATCCTAGGGGGGCCAAATGACCATTCAGAGGGTAATCACTCTTGCTTTAACTTGCTTGGATCTGGATGGTGGTCTTGGGTGGTGGTCCTGGGGTGTATGGCCAGTGTGCCAGAGCTTGTGGGGGCTGCAGAAAGGGTGCCCCCCAAATAGCTCTGGCAGCTGCAAAAACCCCAGCAATTTGGGACAAAGCTCTCTCCATTCTGTAAGCAGAGTTCTTCTGTGGCAAAGAACTCAAAAGTATAGTAATTGGCTGGCAATATGAACAAGCACAGGAAGGACAAACAGACCATAGAATCCTTTTTTGGGGGACAAAAAGGATCAAAGCATGGAATGGGAGGAAGACAATGAAGTCAGAACTCCTGCATCAAAAGCTTCCAAGAAAAATATGAATTTGTCACAGGCTATGGAGGAGCTCAAGAAGGATTTTGAAAATCATATAAGAGAAGTGGAGGAAAAATTAGGAAGAGAAATGAGAATGATGCAAGAAAATCATGAAAAGACAGTCAACAGCCTGCTAAAGGAGACCCAAAAATATACTGAAGAAAATAATACTTTAAAAAGTAGACTAACTCAAATAGCAAAAGAGGCCCAGAAAGCCAATGAGGAAAAGAATGCCTTGAAAAGCCAAATTTGCCAGATGGAAAAAGAATTTCAAAAGCTCACTGAAGAAAATAATTCCTTCAGAATTAGA
>JAQQSU010017774.1:0-10624 GCA_028627135.1 Pseudochirops cupreus | reverse complement strand
GCAACTTATATTCTTAAGAGAATTTCCTGGGGTACTTTTAAAGATTTTCGCTTTCTTAGGGTCACATAGTCAATATGTGTCAGAGGCAGGACTGACACCCACATCTTCCTTTTCTTTGAGGCTAGTTTCTGAACTACCATGTTATGCTAACTCTAATAATCAGATTGAATAGTCTATTGACTATATGAAATCTTAGAAAACCTGAATTTGAATCCTGTATCAGGCACTAATTAACTATGTGACCCAGGGCAAGTCATGTAACTTCTCAGTTTCCTTCTCTGTAAAATGTGGATGTGAAGATATGAAGATAGGGATTATATCTTTTTTTTTTCTTTTTGGAGGGGGGAAGGTAGGGCAATTGGGGTTAGGTGACTTGTCCAAGGTCACATGGCTAGTTTTTTTTGTTAAGTGTCTGAGGTCGAATTTGAACTCAGTTCCTCCTGACTTCAGGGCCGGTGCTCTATTCATTGTGCCACCTAGATGCCCCAAAGATAGAGATTATTTCACTTTTGTATTTGTGTCCTCAGTGCCTAGCACAGTGTCTGGCACATAGTAGGCCCTTAATGTTTTTTTCATTCATTCGTTTAATATATAGTGCTATATCTTCTAGGTATTTGTTACTTGGTAATATGTTGCAACCTACTCTAGCCTCAAAAAGTTATTCTCAAATAGCCTTGGGGTGACCCTTTGATATTAATACTTCAGAGATTGGGATGTTCTGTGATTCAGAGCTATAGTGCATCAATGAAAGAATATTAGTGGTGAAAAGATGGGTCTATGTTTCAGGGAGAAATTTGGGATCATAGATAGGATGCTAGGATCATACATACATCCAGAGCTAGAAGAGACCTCAGAGTCCAACCCCTCAGCGGGGAAGCCAAGACACAGAGACATTAAGTGACTTTCCCAGAGTCCCCCATACACATGAAGTATCTACAGATATGAACTGAGGTCTGCTGACTTCAGAGCCAGTACTCTTCCACTATGTTTTGCTGCTTCCAAAAACTCCTTATAGTATTTATGAATAATAGCATTACTATTTCATATGATAATAAATCAGATGACATTATTGACCATCCATTGGTAGTGAATGTGCTTTGAATTGACTTGTAAGTTATGATGATGGATTTAGTTCATTTATCTACACATGCTTTTATCCTACTTTTGACAAATGAATACACTATTCAGTTTTTCAAAAGCAATCTGGTCTGTGGTCTGCTCAGTCCAACTTATTGTCCCTGATAAAGAGAGAGATCTAATGGGAAATTTAGGTATTTGGATTATAGGAATATCCTTTTTATTTTTGTTTCTTATTTTGAACTTGACAAAGAACAAACAGGAACATTTTTATATACAAAGAACAGGAAGACTGCATATGAAACTATAAATCATTATTACATATATTCTTTTAAAATTATATATAAAATTTAATACAATAGTATCACTACTGCCCTATCTTGTGTTCCCTTTGGAACTTCTTCCTTCTTTCTCCTGTGTATTTCTTGTGTATTTCATCTTGTACTTTCTCTCTCTCTGAAATTATATCAGCACCACCCCCACGCTGCTCCCGTAATTCTGCTTTCCACATAAAAACTTTTCTTTGCAAAAAGACGTATGACCATGCAAAACAAATCTACACATTAGTTGTGTCTCATAATATATGTCTTGTTATTTACCTACAATTCATTGTCTCTCTGCCAAGAGATACAAAACATAAATATTCTTAGTTCAATAATGAACATTCAAATTCATTATGATCTGTAACCCATCAACCTCAAATTCATGGACTACCAGGAGCTAATCCTAGCTCAGTATAAATATATTATCAGCAAAAATGCCCTTATAACAAAAACAGGATCCTTAATAAAAATCCCAAAAACTTAAGTCCTGCAATTATTTCTCGAAAGATAATGTCAATGGATAGACAATTGTCACCTGTCCCTGGCCCACAGGGACCAGCCTTCACATAATCATAGATATTAAGGTTTAGAAGAAACTTCATAGGCCACCTAGTACAATTTATCTGTGTAAGAATCCTTTGTATATAAGAATCCTTTGTACATCATCTCCAAGGGATGCCATTACCGCCTGAATTATACCTTTCTGTTTTTGGATATCTTTAATGTTCAAAATCTAATTATCTTTAATAATCTTTGTATTAAGCCTAAATTTGTCTCTTTGTAGCTTCTACCCATTGCTCTTATTTGTTCCCTTGGAGGCCAAACAGAGTAAGATGAATCCTTCTTCTAGATGGAGTCATTAAAATACTTGAAGACAGTCCTCTTACCGAAATCCCCCTAAATCATCTCTTCCTAAATCTGAACATTCCAAATTCCTTCAACTGGTTCTCACATACCATAAAGTTGGGGTCCTTAACCAACCTGGTTGCTTTTCTCTGAATATTCTTAAGTTTATAAATGTCTTATATAAAATGTGGTGCCTAGAACCAGATCAAGCATTCAAGATGGGTTTAACTAGAAGAGCAGGTTTTTGTTTCTTTGATGCCATTTCTGCTTCCTCAAATACTACATTAGAACCCTAGATGTAAGAATCCAAATGTCCTGGCTCCAATTTCATTGATAGAATGGTTTTAATCTTGACGTTTCTTTTCAATTTTTTCCTCTATTATCTTCTGTCCAGTTTTATCCTTAAATGCTATTTGAATTATCAGTCTTAACTGGATTTCTTACCAAGTTTTTATTCAACTTTTTTTCTGTGCTGAAGTTTAAGAGATGATACTGCTCACAGTTTTTCTTTTTTTTTTCTTTCTTTTTCTTTTTTTTGGGGGGGAGGTGGGCAATTGGGGTTGTGACTTGCCCAAGGTCACACAGCTAGTAAGTGTAAAGTGTCTGAGGCCAAATTTGAACTCAGGTGCTCCTGACTCCAGGGCCAGTGCTCTATTTACTGCGCCACCTAGCTACCCCACTCACAGTTTTTCAGTATTCTCCTTTGTAATATTTTATGTATGAGTTTTTATTCTAAATCCATATTTTCATTAAGAACCTTACCTTTCTTCTCGACAAGGAGAACTTGTTTGTTGCTTATGGTGGTTTCTACACTTTTTTTGTTTGTTTGTTTTCCTCATTGTGTCAATTGCTTTAATTGCTTCCTAGGAAATAGTAATAATTGGTGTTGATATGTGTTTTTCAATCCTTTCCCCTTTTTTTTGGCATTAACAACTTCTAAAAATAGTTGAGGTTGGAGTTGTTTCAATTGCATGTCATATCTCATATTTATTCGTTCTTCTGATTTGATATTATTTTGATCTTTGCTTTATCAAGTCAATGGTTTGATTCAGAAATGACTCTCAGATAAGTAACCAGTTATTCCCATTTATTAATATGTAATTTATTTTTTTGTTATCTTATTTGGTGCTCACTATGATTAATCCCAATTCTCTTCTATAAATAAATATTTATGTTTATAGGTATGAAGTTTTTGTGTAGTTTATAAGCCCTTTGCATTTACATAAAATTCTATTTACTAAGCATTTATTATAGTATACTATATAATATCTTTTTTTACGAGATGCTTAAGGGATTTCCAAAGTGTTAACTCATTTTGCCCGTTAAATAACAGGTATAATTCTTTCCCTTATGTAGATGGAGAAGCTAAAATCTAAAGATTAATTAACTTGTATCTTACACATAACAAGGTTGTCTGTTTATATAATATCAGCACCTAATACAACCTTGTTCAAATGTAGCAGAGCTGGGATTTTTGATGGACTGAGAATGACTCAAGTTAAAAAGATGTTACATTTTTTTTTCTTTAATCTCGTGGCTATGAGAAAAAAAAGTGTTTTGGGGAGAGACAGTACAGAAAATCTTATATCCTTGTAAAATCTAGATAAAGGGTAAATGCATCCTTATTAATGGAAGGGATTGTTTGTTACAGTAGTCTTCACAGATCTTTTCAATTTTTTTTTTTGCCTGCTATCCATTAAAGGATTTTACAAAGATTATGAATTTCACTTTAAGCAGCTTAAAAATGTGTCTCCTTATTGCTTGACTACTAAACCTTCTGATGATCAGTTTGAACTCAGATGTGGTATCTAATAAAAAAAAAAGGGACCATAGATTTATATATAGTCACTTCTTTATAATACAATGAATGGGGTACCAATGAAGGCTATGTAACAAATTTTGCTTTCATGTTTATTCACAGCTAATACTTGTTAAAATTTTAGGTTGGTTGTGATCTCAGGTACTAACTAATGACAGTGCCCACTCTTCTTTGTTACAGCTTTACTGATATCTCAACTCCAGTTAAACCCTTAAAGCTTCTCTAGGGAAAATGGAAGAAATGATAAGCCTTATAACAACCAACTCCTTAGTAGTGCATTGCTGGCATGGAAGGAGAAAGGAAAAATAATTGAGTAGAAGGTGGGAAAAGGAAAACTGGATTGATATTTAGGTCCTGTAATGCCATGTATGAGCATCTTCCCAAAAGAATGCTACTGTGAACAGCTTTTAAGGTTCTGATTACACAGTATAGTGAACACTCCATTTATTCCATTACAAATCAAGGCAAACATTCCCAACAAATCACAATATAATATTCACAACATTACATCTTATCACAGAAAATCACAATATAGTGTTCACAACAGCTTAACATTAAAATGGCCACCTAGTTTCCACCATAGTGGCCACAAAGTTTTGGACAAAGAACAAAAGAATAATCATCTGATATCCCTAAGGAGGTTTGCCTCCTCACTCAGTCATTCAGTCATTTCACAATACAAGTCTGTCTTCTACTCATGGGGCAATCATAAGTTAACTTAATCAGTCACTTATCTAGCAATCAGTCACTAAGTATCATTAATCACTAAATACAATCATTAGAAAATACACAAACCCTCCACCCCTTGGTGTCTAGTAAACTTCAATTTCATCACATGTTTAATATCCAAGGAGAGGCCTTTTCTTCATCTTGACTCTGGGTGGTCTCTCAGATTCCCTGGATCCCCTTCCATGGTCCCAGCTCCTACCTGAATCCACCAAACAGTCACCTGGATTCAGAGGTAGACAGCTCCCAGGTTCTTGTCCAGTCCTCTGGCTGTTCTTATTACATACTGAAGTTCACAGGGTCCAGCACATCTCAAAACCTTCACACCTTCTGTTGCCAGGAACTCAAGGATCAACCAAGCCACAAACAAACAAAACCTTATCATGGTCATACTTCTTTAGTCCTTCAGCAGTTTGGCTGGACCTATGACCCAGAAGAAATCTCAGCCTTCCAGGCAGCAGCAGCTGCCACTTCAGGCCTTCATCAGATTCTGGCCTCATAGAAAACTCCAACTCAGTTCTCAGTCCAGTAGTAGCCCAGCTCCCAGATGCTGGGTCAATTCTGCTTCCTCCACCGGAAATAAAAATTCTTGATTCTGACTATCTGTCCTCTGGAGCTCTTCTTAAATACACACACACATTGGCTTCCCATCTCAGCCAATCCATTCCTGTTACATCAGCAACAGGAGACAGAGTTCACCCCTTCTGTTTCTTTCACAGAAATACTTAGCCCTTAGTAACTAAGTTACTTAGTTACTAAGGGCTAAGTATCTGCTAAATTAATTACCATTACAAATCCTCAGACCTTTGTAATGTGGTATCATTATTTTATCCAATAAGAATTCCAAGAAGATTAGCCACAATCATATTCTAAAGTCTTAGAAGAAACTTATCTGTCTGTATATTTTGTCTGCTTGTAACTTCTGTTCGTATTTTCTCTGGAGTTCAGAGTGCTGACTTTTCCCCCTTAACTAAGTAATGATATATATGTTTGATTAAAGTAAGATTGTTAACCCTTTATGAGTTGCTTTCCTTTAGAAAAACAGATCAAAGAATCTGTGCTAGCAGCCCTCTTGGGTTTGCTAGGGTACTTGCTGTTACATGTACTTGATCTATTGCATCTTGTATTCCTTTGGCAGTCTAATGAAGCCTGTGGACCACTTCTTAGCCCAAAGTTTTTAATACATAAAATACACAGGATTGCAAAAACAAAACAAGAAGCAAAACAACCTCTCTCCCATCCCCCCCCAATCCAATCATATTGAAATAAGTTTTATATATAAGTACGTGTACGTGTATGTGTGTGTATAAATTCACAAAACTCAGTTTAAGAATCCCTGTCCTAAAGTAAAGCCAAATATTCTTTCTCTGGCTAAATTTAAATGTCAAATTATCTTTTGTCTGGGATTATCCAGGCCTAAAAGGCCTCCCTTCCAATAGGGCAACTTCTCGGAAAGTTGACAATAATACTTCTTTTCCTTTAATAAGCTCAAAGTACTATATTAAGAAGAATAAAGGCAGAGATGCTTAAAAAAAACAAGCAAACACCCCACTGACTAATAGTGTAATTAATAATGCTTATATTTGAAAGTGGTCCTAATAGGACTTTCTGTGATAGGCTGCTTCCTCTGTCCCTGAGCAGACTGCAACACTAAACATTGCAAGTATGAGACTAAAGGCTTCTGTTTGGATTCAATTCCTTACCTTAGGGCTTAACATTTTATCTTGCCATTGTAAGTAGCTGGTTGAATGATGATAAGGTCTCTTGCTCTCTTTCTTTTTGGCACCATTTCTTTCCCTTTTAATGCCAAAGGAAGTATAGTTCTTACCAAAATATGTTTCAGACCACAGGGCTTATGTTTTATAACATTCTTTCGAAAGGAGAGGAGGACAACTATTTTTATGCAAAGTTAGCAAGGAAAAGGGGAGAGACTAAACAAGACCGTGTATGTAGTCTTAAAGAAGCGGTTAGAGATGCCTGGCAATTTTGAACCTCCACTGCTTTCTGCCATAGCATATACTTTCCCTATATGCGATCTGGAATATTAACTGCTAGAATTAAAGACACATGTGAAAAAGGCAAAGTAGTTCAAAATTTTCTAGTGTAAAAGGAATTTTTCCCCCTTTAATTTAATGAGCTGGAGTCTCAAAATAAAGAAGTTACTCCAGAAGAGTAAATTAGCCAATCTAGAAAGCAGTATTAATTCTGCCAGGCCACCAAGGCACTACCTTGGAGCTTTCCTGTAACATTGACTTAGCCCCTCTCCAAAGGGATATAGGCCTACTTCATATTAAATTAAGTTCACTCATTCATTTATCAGCAGAGTCCTAATGAGGCTACCAGGATTTTGACTTTGGGTGGGAATTTTGGAGAGGAAGGAGCCTAGCATCCTTTCTTTTCCTCTCCTTTTTCCCCCTTTCTTCTTTTGTCTCCAGTCCTCATCTCTCCGTAATTCTTCTCTCCTGTCATTCTTTCAAACTCAATTGCTTAAGAAGTCCATGAAATGCAAATTAGTCTTGGTAAATGTAAAGAAGAATCAAGGGAAACTCCTTGAGTCAAGTAGAGCAAGGTCCCTCAGGTTTTCAGGGCTGTCTGCCCACATTTAGCATGGGGGTATTATATGGCTTGAAGGGAGGAAGAAAAGACCTCTCTAGCCTGGTCTCTTTCTCCCCCTTCTCCAGGGGAGACTTTAATGCCTGCCAGGAGGAGGAGCAGAAAGTTGGGCAAGAGACCATCAGAGAGAGAAGGTACTGGACTAGAATTATATCTATCTGCTACTTTAGATATTACTACTCTGGGGGATATGATTGGGTTTGATCTAACTTCACCAGTGGAGGAAAGGGAAACCACAAACTCTATAAACCCAGGCTTGACCCCTCCTGCCAAATGCAGTCCTTCAATGAATATATATGTGTGTGTGTGTGTGTGTGTGTGTGTGTGTGTGTGTGTATGTATGTATGTATGTATATATACAGAGAGAGACAGAGAGAGACAGAGAGAGACAGAGAGAGAGAGCACATAGCCAAGAAAACCCAAATAGCAGAACAGAAATCCAAGAAAGTATACAAAGGAAAATATATAGCAGACAGTACAGAGTGAAGGAGCTTTCCTACTGTGACTGAGGTAACTCAACTCAATCAAGAGTGAGTCTAAATTTCCCCTGAGAGGAAACTCCCCAAAGTCTCTACTGTAGCCAGCTGGGAATAGGGATGTGATGGAGACTGCCAGATCCTCATGTCTTCCTAGAATCTTTTCCTTCAGCAACCTGAAGTCCTTTTCCATCTTCCCTCTTGAAGCTGCAAGCATATGAAGTGACACAAAGCTTTGAAAGTCCTGAAGAGAACTGAATGAGAGCTCTTGCTCTCACTCACTCCACTCTAACCCTCACCCAGGGCAGGGCATTCATCCCTACCAGTGAGGAAAGTCCCATGCCAATGGACTTTGGGACAGGAGTTGCATTTATAACCTGAGCAGTCACACCTTAGGATATGACTAAACCCATTTCCTGACCTTGAGAGATTAATAACAGGGGGGTTTCAATATCTACTTCAATACTTAATTCTTTATTGGATCTGCGATCTCTGGGATATGGCTCATCCCCTTGCTTACAAAGGTTGTAACATAGACAGTCAGTCAGAAGGCACATATTAAGCACTTACAATGTGTTAGCAGGGCAGCTAGGTGGCACAATGGATAAAGTGCTGGGTCCGAAGTCAAGAAGACCCGAGTTTGAATCTGTCCTCAGACACTTTTTAGCTGTGTGACCCTTGGCAAGTAACTCTACCATATTTGCCTCAGTTTCCTCATCTATAAAATGAGCTAGAGAAGGGAATGGCAAAATACTCCCATATCTTTGCCAAGAAAACACAAAATGGGGTCATGAAGAGTTGGACAGAACTGAAATGATTCAATAACAACATGTGTTAGCCTCTGCACTAAGTATTCATGATGCAAAGCCTCAAGGAGCTTTGGATGTGCAAACTTGTCATTAAAATTGAATGATATCAGATGTCACAACAAGATAGATGCATGATTGATATGTAACTTGGGAACAGTAGAAACAAAAAGCATAGTTGGAGTTTAGTGAAGGGATGGAGAACTGATAGTTGGTGTGGTAAGGGAAAGTGGTCAGGAGGAGTGAGCAGAACATTAAATGTGTGAGCCAATGCATTCGGGTGAGACTGGAATTGCCGTGCTCCAGACACCATCCTGCTCAGAGTGGAGAATGGCACTGGAAGTATACGCAGGGTCTTGTAGGCCAGAATAAAGAGCTTACCTTATTTTCCATTTAGAAATAGAGAGGCCTTGGAGATTTTAAGCAGGAGGGTGACATGATCACAGTGATGTTTTAGAAATTCAATTCAAGAGACTTATATGAAGTATCTTCCATGTGCCAGGTGTTGTACTAAGGATACATAGACCCAAACCAAAGAGGCCCTGTCCTTAAGGAGCTCACATGCTACTCTAACATTAACTGGTAGACAGGTGCAAGATGGATTAGAGGGGACAGAGACAGGTCAAAGGAAGAACAGTTGGTTTTTTGCAATAATATAAGTATGAGTTGAGGGAATAGCCTACATTGGTGCCATTACAAACAAGAGAGAAGAGACAGGAACACATTATAGGAAAAACTGATAGAACTGATAGCTGATTTGACATAACAAGGGAGGGTCAGAGAGGAATCAGATATGACTGCAAGGATATCTTAAATGTAAACAGGGAAAAGGACTTCAATCTGTGATATCTGGTAAAAAGGAATTCCCAATTGAGGAAACTCCTTCTATCAACACATGTTGAAACTGTCTGAGCAACTTCTAATATTAGAGAATTACCCAGAAGACTGAGAGATTTTATCACTTTTCCAGACTCACACACAACCAGTATGTGTCAGAGACAAGGCTTGAACTCAGGTCCTCTTGTCTTAAGGGCTAATTGTCTTTCTGTCTTCTACAAAAGCCCATGGGCCATAGTTTGCCAACCCATGGCCTATGACATGCTGCTTCATTTCAAACCTAGCTATCTGGGGAAATGATACTATTGATAAAAATAGAAAACTCTTGAGGAGGAAGCTTGCTTTGTAAATAGACGATGACATGTGAGACATTTATTAAATTATATATTCTTTGTGAGCATTGGACCCAGAAAATCTAAGAAGTTTAGAATATGCAGTTGAAAATCAATGTTTCAGGTCCATCTCAAACATCTTAATTTGTCTGCCAAGCAATCAGTCATGCTTTTTGTTTGATATGTCATAACCAATGAGATGACTTATATAGGGCACTTTGTAAAATCTTGAAGCTTTATATAAATGATCATTACTACTAGAAGTTGAAGTTTATGTTGCCGGTTTCTTCCAGGGACCAAACTACTCCCTGGAAATGTTAGGCATTTAGGGACCCTTCAATCACTCAAGTTACTTTTGAATATCTTAACAGCCAAGTATTTGGACAGACATTTGCATGTTTCCATAATGGTGCTCCCCCATGGAAATATTTGGCCATCCTAACAGTTTAATGAAAAAATGTTTGCTTTAGCTACAGTGATTGAAACACTGGCTTCCTGTAGTAGCAAATATTTTCTTTTGGAACAAAAAGGTTTGTCTGTTAAAGCAATACCACAGGGCTGCTACCAATGTATTCTTTCCCCCTGGATTTGGCCTTCAAAAAAAAATCTAGAGAAATCTGTAAATCGTACTCCTATTTTGCAAATTTTCTCATATTAGTTTTGTATTTCTCAAATCTATGGGAACAAGGACTGAAATGAATTTATAAGAGCAGGGGCAAAAATTCTGTTATAAAAAGTAGAGTGTCTGTTTTAGGAAAATAGGATTTTG
>JAQQSU010017773.1:0-10624 GCA_028627135.1 Pseudochirops cupreus | reverse complement strand
TGTTCTAAGGGCCCTCCCAGCTCTGACACCTTCTGTTCTAGGGTCCCTCCCAGCTCTGATACCTTCTGTTCTAGGGTCCCTACCAGCTCTTACACCCTTTGTTCTAAGGGCCCTCCCAGCTCTGACACCCTCTGTTCTAAGGGCCCTCCCCAATTTATTTAGCTGGGTGGTCCATACTTGTGTGCATGTTGTTTCCCCACATTAGACAAGGAGGTCCTTGAGAACACCCAGTTTTTTGCCTTCCTCTGTACCCCTCGCGCTCCCTGCCTGGTTCATGACAATCACATCATAAATGCTGGCCGGCTGGCTGCCTCTCAGCTCTGACATTCCAGCAGCACACGCGCTCTTTGTCACAGGCACTGTGGTGTTTTCATCACTGTACCCCCAAATGCTGGTATTTAGTAAATGTTTGTTGCAGAAAAGAAGGTCAACCCGCAAAGGCTTTTAATTGGGTTGTCATCAGACATTGTCCGCTAATACCCCTCATCATTGCATGGATATGCTTAAACGAAGAGAAAATTGACTTGAGGTCAGACCTAAGGAAGACCTGTGAGGCAATGAGGATTTGAAAGAGCAGTTGTGGGTCCCCACTAAGACCATGGCATATAAATGGGAAGAGGGAAGGGCTGATGCATTATGTATTAAGCTTTTCTGTAAAAAATCACTCTAAGAATCTAGCTGTCTGAGTTAGAGTTCTCTGAAATTCCATTCTCTCCCCACCATCCAACCCTAGGTGACCTTGACCACAGGAAGGTCACAGAGAGTAAACCCATCAGAGATTCCCTAACTCCAGGCCCTTGAATGTCTGCACCAAGGATAATCAATGAATGAACAAACAC
Source organism: Pseudochirops cupreus (assembly GCA_028627135.1). Classification (NCBI taxonomy): domain Eukaryota; kingdom Metazoa; phylum Chordata; class Mammalia; order Diprotodontia; family Pseudocheiridae; genus Pseudochirops; species Pseudochirops cupreus. The sequence continues at coordinate 9,785 of JAQQSU010017773.1, read as the reverse complement.
TTATTAAGCACCTACCCTGGGTCTGGAGAATACAGAACAAAACCATTCCTGCCCTCAAGGAGCTTACGTTCTCTTACATCCTTGCTCTGATTAATTCTCAGGCAGCCCTGTCCCAGAGAAATTCTGGGATGGCATAAAGGAACCACATTTTTAAAAAAACAACTATTAAGAGACAAGTAAGAGCCCCATGCTCAGAATGTTCTCCCTCTCCCCCTCTGCCTGCTGGAATCCCCAGATCTCTTCAAGGCTCATCATCTGCCAGAGGCCTTTCCTGATTGCCACAGCTATACATAGCCATCCCTGTATATATTTCCTATATATCCTGCATTTATTTACCTATATATCCTGCATTTATCTGTCCCAGTAGAAGGTAAGCTTCTTGAGAGCAAGGGCTAAAGCGTTTTTATAGGTGTCCCCAGGACCCATCACCCTTAGTAAATTCTCAGTGGACTGATTAATTGATTGAGCAGGAACATATTTTGCATTATAGAAGGAGAGATCTTGAGGTTATAAAAGATCTTTCCAGAACTTTGTTGAAGAAAGTATGTAACTGCCTGCAGCCCCTGTTTCTGTTGAGCCAATGGGGAGGTTTCTTAAGGGAAATAGTAAAAAGTCTTGTTGGCCTTACCCTGTGACATTGGCCCTATAGATCAGGGTTTATGAACCTGGGATCTACGGACCCCCCCGAGAGGTCTATGGATAGATGTCTAAGAGACCATGAACTTAGACAGGAAAACAAATTTCATCTTTATTTCAATATAATTTGTTTCATCTATAATCCTACTTATTTTGTGAATTTAAAAACAAGATTTTAAGAAGATGTCCATAGGTTTCACCAGCCTGCCAAAAGAGTCCAAGAAAAAAAATAGGTCAAGAAGCCCTCGTCTATGGGATTCATTAGAATGAGAGGCAATGACTAGGCTGTGGGTTCGAGGCCTAACAGCCCTAACAGAGTCTGAGATTGCCAAGGCTGGTCCTGCCACAATCCCATAAAACCTCAAGCTCTGTCCTCGCCTTAGGATGGAGACTAAGCCTCTTAGGACTGACCTCTTAAAGGAAAAGAGGATGGACCTGCCCCTGAAAACGCCCTCAGTTTTCAACTCCCTGATCCTAGAGAAGTTGTGGTGAAAGGCTTTGGAGCACTGTGGGAGCCCCAGCCTCCTGCTGCAGCCCTGGCTTCATCCCCCTAATTTACAGTTGTGTTACAGCTATAAACAGCCTCAGATCAATAAGAGTGTCATAAAAAGGAGAAAGACTTTTATTCATTCAAAGGCTTCTTCACTAACTTTCTCCAGCCCAGCTGAACACTTGACTCTAGCATAAATAAGTCCTGTTTGACCCGACAGATGGCCGACCACCACCACTATCACTCTCTCACTCCCATCCCATTTCTGCTACTCCAGCAAGCTCAGAATCCCCTACCCTCCAGAGACCGCACACTGGCTGGCCTCTTTAGGGCAATGCTTATGTTTTTCTCCAGCAAAGGAACAAGTCCCTTGGACCACCTCACCACCCCCCCCAATTCCACTAGAAAATCCCATGACCTGAAAGGATCCAAGTTCACAGTCAAGAGTTGTATTTTCCTAGACCTAGTCCCTGGTCAGGGAGGCAGCATGGCCCATTGGGAAAAAAATGAATGAACTGAATAAACTAATGAGCATTTATTATTTGCTTACTTTATGCAAAGCACTGGGGAACCAAATATGAGACAATCCCTGCCCTCATGGAGTTCAGAGTCTAATGGGGAAAATGAGACATCAAGAAAAGTGGTGGCCAGGGAGCGTGTCATCGGGACAATGACTATCATAGACTGTCATGGACTTTCCAGCACCATTGGCAGTATTGATTGGTAAGGTTCCAAAGCCCAGAAGGGGTGGCCTTGTTTCTCTCTCTCTATGGTATTATACTTTCCTGTCACCTTTGCACAAACGGTCCCCATCCAGGAATGCTTTTCCTGACGGTGTCCACCTCTTGGAATCCTTAGGTCTCCTTGAGACGGAGCTCAGGTGACATATCCAACACGAGACCCTTTACAATCTTCTTGGCTGTTAACACCCCCAAACACACACCCTGAGTAATAACCATTGTGTACTCACTTTGAATACATTTTGTATTTATCTATGCATATGTAATTTCCCCATAGAATGTAAGTTCCCCAGAGGATAGAAACTGCTTTGTTTTTTGTCTTTGTAATCTAAATTTTGTAAAATACAAAATGGCACCCATTTATACTTCTATGATGACAGTGGCAGAGTGGCAGACAAGGGGAGAGACAAGGCTAAGAATCATGACTTTTAGACCATCTATAAATAGTGATCTAACTCTTGGTATTGTGAAAGTCAAATCTTTGTCCACTGGCCAATGATAGTCTACTGAAGTACTCGACCCACATCTCTTTTAAATCTGATAAACAGATGGTTTGACCACTACCTGGTACCCAAGAAATGTTAGCAGCCCATTGCATAGATTCTCTATGTAGGATTTATGGATATAAGAAAGAATACCCATTGGTAAAGGATCATATATTTAGAGCTGGGAGGGACCTTGGAGGTCACCTAATCCTAATTCTTCTTTTTACAGATGAAGAAACTGAGGTCCAAGTGACTTGCCCATGGATACTTACATAGTAAGTGCCAGAGAAAGGATTAGAACCCAGGATCTCAAGTTCCCCAAACCTAGTACTCTTTCCATCTCATTTCAGATCCATTTAGGTACCCAGGTATGAAAAATGGATATGTCTAAAGTATCTAAGACAAGTATAAACAATGTGTTCTTTTATTTACACCAAACATACACTTTCCTGATTCCTTTCTTATTCGCAAAGAGGGCAGAGGTAGGCTTGAGAATCAGTAGATTATCAGTTACCCAGTACCACAAAAGATTTTCAGTACACATGACCTATACTCCTCTACTCCTCCAGAGAGATATTCATACACTTAACCCTGCTGTCACCCATAAGCATTCCACTTTCATATCACAGACTCTGAGTTTCTATTCTCTGATCATTTTTTATCATTCCATCTTTCCTTCTGCCTTATGACTCCTAGTTTCCCTGCTTCATGTCTCCCCACGGTCCAATTCATCCTTCTCACAGATACCAAAGTGATTTTCCTGAAGTGCATGTCTCACCATATCACTCCCCCTCTCATTAAACTCCAGGGATGCTACGCCTCTTCTAGGATCAGACATAAACTCCTCTGTTTGTCATTCAAAGCTCTTTAAAATATGTGCACAACTAACTTTCCAGCCTTATTACCATTAGTCCCCTCCACACAATCCCCAATCCAGTCAACAACCTTGACCTTCTTCCTGTTCCTCATCCATGGCACTCTCTTTCCTGTCTTGTGTCTGTGCTGATCGTCCTCAGTAGCCGGCATGTACTCCCTCCTCCCTCCATCACTGAGAACCGTCCCTAAGGAAGGTGCAGCTCCGTGGCCACTTTCTCTATGAAGTCTTTGTCTAATCTCCCCCCACCTAGCTGCCAGTGTCCTCCTCCACAAAACCATCTTTCCTCTACTTTGTCTCTATTTGTACATACCACTGTCTCTATGTATTTATTGCCTCCTCCACAGAATGTGAGTCAGCTGGGTGGTTCAGTGGATAGAGTGCTGGGTCTGGAGTGAGGCAGACCCGAGTTTAAATCCTGCCTCAGACATTTACTAACTGTGTGACCCTGGGTAAGTCACTCCCTCTGACTGCCTTAATTCATTGGAGAAGGAAATGGCAAGCTACTCCAATATCTTTGCCAAGAAGACCCCATGCACAGTGTGCTCCACTGGGTCATGAAGAGTCTGACTGGGCTGAACAACCACAGAAAGAAGGCTCCTTGAGGGCAGGGATTGCTCCCTTCTTGTCCTTGAATTTCCAGTGTTTAACCCATTTAATAGTGGACTTGTTCATTGATATCTGTGCTTTCATGTCACTTTTGTTTTCCCATAATCCCTCCTCACTTCCCCACACTGTGAGCCATTCTTTGTAACAAAGATTCAGAGGGAAGTCATTTCAGCAAAACCAACCCCATCTAAGGATATTTCCTATATTATGCATCCACATTACCCTAGCTCCCCAAAGAGTGAAAGGAGGTACATAATCTCAATTCTTCTCCAAGGTAAGCCTGGCCATTATAAATACATAGTTCAGGTCACTGAATATTCACTGGTGATGGGAATGAAGACCATGGAGAGAGGAAGCTGGGTGATAGATAGTGGAGACAACACCGGCCTCTGAGTTCTAGCCCCATGCTGCTCCTAACTTGCTGTGTGACCTTGGGAAAGTCATTGTAAGTCCACAAGCATTAATTAAGCACCTGCTGTGTACTAGGCACCATGCTAAGCCCTGGGTCCTTCCATCTCTGGGTCTCTGAGCCCTCTGTGAAATGAGGGGATGGGACAAGGTGACCTCCAATATCCCTTCTGACTTCTTAATCTATGATCCTACTGTCCTACATGTGACCAGGTCTAGGGCCATCTAAGAGTTGACATTGGACTTTGGGGACGACAGTTCAGTTAAAGGACATACATCTGGATCCAGAACTTGACTGAGATTTGAGGTCCTTTTCTCCTATATTTCTGCCTCCCTTACAGAGAAAACTTCTCTTGCTTAGGGGAAAGCAGACAGTGCTCACTAAATCCATTTCCCTTTTATATAGGAGTGGGGGTAGGGGGACTGTAAGGGAACAGAAAGAACCTTAAAGCCATTAAAGAGGCCTCTTGGAGATTTAATCCTGCCTGGGGAAGGAAAGCGCAGGAAAACCCAAGACTGGTTACAGAGAAGTGGGGCCTTCAGTCTGGGAACAACATATGACGTCTGCCTGGTTTTACTTCCTTATAGTAGTACAGTGTGTAAGAAATATGCCCATAAAACCAGGCAGGGAAGTCAGAGCAGACAGGGCCCAATCGCCTCTAGCCATAGTTGCCTCCTCTAAGTGTAGACGTGGTCACCAGACAAGGTTTCCCCAGGCTCTGATAGTTGGGCCTGAGGAGCGTTTGCAACAGCAGCTCAGCCAGGTTGTTGGCTTTCTCATTTGGGGATTTATTTATTCCCTTCCTCAGACTAAAAGGCCCCTCTTTTTCAGATTTATTTTAGCCCTCTGGATTGGGCGGGGGGGGGGTAACCTTTTTTTTTAATTCTTCAGTAACATTGAATATAAGCCTCACCAATATTCCCAGTGGCATTAGTGGTAGAGGAATCCAGCTGGGGCCTCTCACTGCCCACAAGCTTCAGGGCCCCTGTCTCTACCTCCTGGAGGGAAAGAGTATTAGATCTGGAGATGGAAGATCTGGGGGACACAATGGACTGGGAGTCAGAAAGACCCAAGTTTGGATCCTCCCCCAGAAACTTACTAGCTGTGTGACTCTGGGCAAGACAAGTTCCCCTTCTAGACTGCATTTTCTGCATCTTTAAAATAATCAGATTTGGACTGAGGCCCCTGAGGTCCCTTCCTGCTCTGGAGCCTATGGTATGTAAGCTAGCTTTGCTCTTTCTTCAGGGCTTGGCTTCACAGTGGAAAGAGCAGGGGCTTTGGAACAAGGGGTTCAAATCCCATCTCTAACATTTACTACATGAATGACCTTGGGCAAGTCACTTAACTAGCCTAGACCCTAGTTTATCATCTGAAAAACAGAAGGATTAGACTACCTGGCTTGACTCCCCTTTTCTTCCTCTGTAGATCTGTGGTTCTCTGATCCTCATCATGGCCAGGATAAACAGGGAATCGGGTAAGAGAATAGAGAAGTGAAAGGCCAGGTCAGGCTGGCCCTGGCTAAGGATTCAGCATGCTAAGAAACCGCAGGCCCAAAATATAGATTCAATCCCAGAAATCACCAGCAGCAGCAAAACAATGTGTGTGTTACAGCTGAACTTCACATTACAGTTAACGTCAACATTCTTTGGGCAACGTCAAGGCTTGGGAGAAGCAACCAGAAGTTATCACTAAATTAGCACCACTAAAAGCCCGAAATCATTAGCACCTCCAGTGAACAGCTGACACCTCTCTAGACCTAAGAGCAAACCTCCTTCTTGTTCTTTCTTAGACTGTTTTATATAAGCAGAGCTAGAGCCTTAGCTGCATTTTGATAGCTCTATTAGTGAAAAGCTATGCATTCCAAGACTTACCTTATTGTCTGAGGCTTCATAACCAGAGACAGAAGTGGAAAGAGCACTGTCACCAAGACAAAGGCCCTGGATTCAAATCCCATATCTGATGCTTACTATCTGTGCAACACTATTCAAATTAATTTTCCTGAACCTCAGTTCCTCATCTGTAAAAATTAGTAGGTTGAATTAGATAGTGTTTGGGGTCCCTTTCAGGTGTAGATCTGTTACCTAATGAAATAGAATAGAAGGCCCAGTAATTTGTGAGAGGCTGAGTGGCAGAGACCAGACCTGGAATCAGGATGCCTAGGTTGCATCACTCCTTCCTCAATATTGTTATGACTGGCCCTGATTGCTGAACCTCCAGGAAAGACAGACAGGGACTTGCCTGGGATGCCTGTGCCTCTCTGGTGTCTGGTTTTGGTCTGTTGGGCTACATGATGTTCTGGAAGGGGTTATAAAGGATTCATCTAGGAGAGGATCTGATGGGTGATCCAATGCTGATGAGAGCCGACCTAACATGGCTGAACTCTATCCCCCATTACAGAGGAAGCCTACCCAATGACAGACATGCCTCCATGATGGCCCTGGTTCAGGTCATCACAGAGTGGGCCACAATTCCATTACCTAATAGATTTTATTGCATTCTGTTACTGCATTCTTTTGAGGAGAAGGATTTTTGTCTTCCTATCTTTAATACTTAGTGCAGAGCCTGGCATACCTTAGGTGCTTAATAAATGCATGTTGTGTGATCAAATGCAAACTCTTTAAGGTCAGAGCCTGTTTAACTTTTGTGTTTATATCTCCATTATTCAATATAGAGCTTGACACAGGAGGAGCTTAATAAATGCTCGTTGACTGACTAATTGATAGCAGATAAGTTCCTTGAGGGCAGGAAATGTTTCACTTTTGTCTTTGTAGAGTAGACCTTAGGCCAATGCTTGGCACAGAGTGGTTGCTTAATGAATGCTTGTTTGTGAATTCGTTGTTGTTGTTCAGTCATTTAAGTCAAACCTGATTCTCCGTGACCCCCTCTGGAGTTTTCTTGGCAGAGATCCTGGAGGGGTTTGCTGTTTCCTTCTCCAGCTCATTTGACAGATGAGGAAACTGAGGCAAGCAAGGTGAAGTGACTTGCCCAGGGTCACACAGCTAATTGATGGATTTTGGGGAATGTAAAAGAAGCTAATGAGCTTTTATTAAGCGTCTACTACGTGCCAAGCAATGTACTAAGTGTTTTACAAACATGATCTCATTTTAGGGCATCCAGAAGGAACTATAGGACTGGCTAAATGCACCCACTGGACTCCTTGTGTGGAGTGTGAAAGAGGACAGCTGCCACAGACAGCATGTCACCCGTCCTGTGAGAATGAGTTATTTTCTGAAATAGAGTCACCCAGATTCAAAGGTTAGGCTCCCATTTGGATTCATTTCTCTCCTCCTCCTTGGATTCTCAGTAATGTTTTAGAGCTGACAGAGCCTTGGATAGAAATGATGGCTGTTTTATAACGTGGGAGATTTATTTTTCATTACCCCAGTTCCTTTCCCTACTTACAAATTATCCACAGACTCGCTGGGCTGGAGTCTGCCGCATGGTTCCTCCCAGATCCAATCCTGACTGCTCCCTGAACAGCAGGCACCCAGGGCTCTGCGGAGCTCTCCAAGAATGGCCGTGTTCCAGGAAACTCCCGCATGCAAGAAACCGCAGGCATGCAGGACAGATCCATTTGGGGAAGCAGCAAAAAAGTGGGTTCTGTGCATATGTTCAAGCTGAAGTTCGAACTCTAGCAAAAGTCAACATGAGTTGGATAATGGCCAGGCTTAGGAGAATCAACCAGAAGTTATTGCTAAATGAGTTCCATTAAAAGACACCAATCATTAGCACCTCCAGTGAATGGATGCCACCTCCCTAGACCAAAGAACAAACCTGTTTATTCTTCATGAGATTTTTGTGTCTGTCAGAGGCTGAGCTGTATACCAATAATGCTACTAAGAGAAAGGCATTCATTCTGAAAAACATTTCTTTTCCAGAGGCTGCGTTTTGTGTGCTGAGTGCCTGGCATAGTCATTGTTCAGTCACTTATCAATTCTGTGTGACTCTTCATGACCCCGCTTGGGGTTTTCTTGTCAAAGATACTGGTGCGGTTTGCCATTTCCTTCTCCAGCTCATTTCACAGTTGAGAAAACTGAGTCAGAGAGGGTTAAGTGACTTACCCAGGGTCACACGCTTGGTAAGTGTCTGAGATCAGATTTGAACTCAGAAAGATGTCTTCCTGATTCCATACCCAGCGCTCTGCGCACTACGGCGCCACCTAATTGCCCCATGTGGCACACAGTAATGTCTAATAAATGTTCAGTGATAGATTCATAACCAGAGATGAATTCACATAGGAGGAGCAGGGAGGTGTGAGAGGGAACATTGTGGAATGGCTAGAGAGACATGAACCTGGAATTGGAGGTGATGCAAGAGGCTCTCTGCTCCCTTTATAAATGAAGAGACTGAGTCCCAGATTAGTTAAGTGGTGTGGCCAGATTCATAGAGACCACAGAACCCAGAGGTTCAGAGATTTGAAGCTGAAAGGGACCTCAAGGCCCATAGAGTCCAATGCCCTCATCTTACAGATGAGGAGACTGAGGCCTAGGAAGTCAGAAGATGAGGGCTTGAGTCCCTTCCCCCCATTACGCATTTACTAGCTGTATGATTCTGCAAACTGCTTAACCTCTAGCTTCCTCATCTGTGAAATGGCTATGGTCTTACTTTCACGACCTATCTCACACAGTCATTCCAAGAAATGTAGTTTGCAAACCTTCCAGTCTCTGTGAATGAGACACATCAGATGAAGAATGTGAGAGAATTTTAGGGACTTGGGGCGCAGGGTGGAGGCAAGGACTCATCTGATATTTAAATACTAAATTGAAACATCAAATGTTACCAAAAAAGGATGAAAATAGATCTGGAGGGTCTTGGGACTTGGGAGGTGGAGAGGTTAGGTTAGAAGAGGCCGTGGAACAATGAAAATCCATATTTGTGCGCTGCATTATGCTTACAACAACCATGAGGTCGGCAATATGAGTATTACTCATTATGGTTATTATTCTCTCCAAGCCCAGCACAGTCACTGGCTGGCACACAGTAGGTACATAAAAATGCTTGTTGATTGATTTCCCATTTTGCAAATGAGGAGAGTGAAGATTGAAGAGATTGTTCACGGTCATACAGCTTAGGAAAGTGGGATTTGAACCCAGATCTCCTGAACTACACTGGGTTGAGAGGATACAGCTTGGACTTAGGTAAGAGGGGCAAGAGAAGGTCTGGAAGGAAGAGGTCTATTGGATGGTAGACCCAGCGTAGGACACAATCAGTGGTGGTGCTAGAAAAAGCCAACAATGTAATGTCCATGATAACATAATGCAGAATAATACTGAGGAGATTCATGACCCTGATCAATGCAGTCAAGACAGCAGAAGACCAGTCCTGAAACACGTCTCCATCCTGTCTCCTGGCAGAGAGGTGGTGGGCTATAAGTGTAGAGTGAGGCATGCATTTTCAGGCATGCTTAGTAGGCCCATTTCATTCATTTAATTTTATTGGTTACAACTGAGAGTACTACTGAAGTAGAGGTAGGAGAAGGAAGGAAGGAAGAAGGGAAGGAAGGAAGGAAGGAAGGAAGGAAGGAAGGAAGGAAGGAAGGAAG
>JAQQSU010017772.1:0-10624 GCA_028627135.1 Pseudochirops cupreus | reverse complement strand
CAACTCTACAAGCCTCAGGATGGAAGGAGATACCTAAACTCAGAGAAAGATCTAGAAAGACTATAGTTTAAATGGAGACTGAAGCAAAACACGTTATCGTTCTCTTTCATGTCTGGTTTTGCTTTTTTTTTTTCTTCTTTTCCTAGTGATCACTCAGTGGTTACAACCCTTCTATATGATCAAACTATTGTACAATGTGAAAGTATCTGCAGATCCTATACATGATTGCACGCCACCATGGGGGGGGGGGGGAAGGGAGGGGAGAAAATCTGAAACTCAAGTGATTGTGGAACTGAATCTTGTAAATTAAAAGTAAATAAGAAAATAAAAAAAATTAAAAAAGAAAAAGAAAAAAAAAGAAAGTGTAACAGCTCTTGCCAGCCCTGGAACTCAGGTAATGGTTGTTTGCCTAACAGTGACCAAACCACTCTGGAGCTCAGGCTTCAAAACCTCTCATTCTCTCCTGTAGTTGAGTGAGTGGAGGAAAGGCACAGGGTCAAACCAAGATCACAAAGCAAGGTCATAGGCTCTCCCTTTGGGCCTTCCTAGCCTTTTCACATCCAGGCACAGCCAGCCCAAGACTCTGAGGCACACCCTTAGAGAACTTGAGTTTCTTTAGATCACTATTCATTTTTCTGTTCTTATAAACCTAGATATGAGCTGGAGTGGGGGAGGGGGAGGGGGAGGGTGAAAGTTTGTTTGTCCTTGTAGAAGAAGACCAATGATGTCATGGAGAGAGGTCTTGACTTGCTGGTGAATGGGATTCAGGTGAGGCAGGGCTATGCAGTCTCCAGCTTCACTCTCTCCAAAGTCATTCAGAGTCCAGTGGCAAGGCATAAGTCAAGCCAATGGGATGGCCCAGGATACAGTGGGTGACCTTGGCCTTTCTAAATGAATAGTTTTCCCAGGCCTCAGTTTTTCTGAGACACTTCTAATGGATAGAATATAACAGGGCTCACAGCAGGGAGTTTTCTGCCTAAAGAAGGCATGATTTATGGAAGGTAACCATGAAGGCAGGCTCACCATGGGGGAGACCTTAGCCTTGCTTGCTCATCCAGGCTCCTTGGGGAGACCCTCCCTAATTCTGTCTTTGTGGAGGGCTTGCCTGAGCTGTGGGAGACCCTGGCCAAGGAGGTAGAGAGGGGAGGGCTGAGTAATGAGGAGTTCTCATGGCTTTCAGTGTCTGCCTTGGGGCAGCTTTAGTAGGAAGTGGCAAGGACCACGTCTGCTGTTCTTTTCCATTGAATTGCAACCAGATAAGTCTGAGGTCCCCTGGGCTTTGCTCATACAAGGGAATGGGGGGAAGGCCTGACCAGAAGAAGTCCCCGCTGCTGTGGGAGGATGCCAGCCAGTTCTGTGGCTTCTGCCATCTTACAGGAATTCTGTACACCAACTCGTGCCAAGGTGAGTGAAATGATCAATCCACCAATTGAGATCTGCTCAGTAATAAAACACCAGATTTCTCTTACTATGGAAAGAACACCACCACCCCTGACACACACACACACACACACACACACCACTTACATGTTCTTGGTTCCACTTTTATTCAGTAAGACAAGGGTACACATTCCCCAACAGTCTGATCCTCATAAGGCTAAGCTGTGACTGCCTTTTGTTCGTTGCCATGAGCCTGTCCAGTTTCCCCAGGGCCACGTTTTGGAGGCTCCCTAACATGTGGCACCACATCTGTGAACAGAAGAGGCACAAGAACCAAAATCCAACCCTCTCTTCTCTGGGGCTCTCGATAAACCTCACTTCTCCATCTCTTGGCAACTGCCAGCATTTTAATAGGTTGTAAGAAGGTATTGACACTTAGCTGGATCACCGTGGTTAAGTCACTCAGTCTTTTTCATTCTCAGTCTCTTTATCCATAAAATGGGGGTAAGAATGGGACCTGCCTCACAAGGTTGTTGAGAATATCAAACGAGCACTTTGCTAAACCTTAAAGTCTGGTATGAAAGCTAACTGTTATTATTTTTATTATTGTCGTCATTCCCCACCTCTAGCCACTTAGTCTCAGATGCTCCCGGCTTTTCATTGGCCATAGCTCTGCTTTGGTCCCTTTGAGTATAGCCTAGCTCTTGGCAAAATATCTTCTGTTACCTAGGATGAGGGATGGAGAGGGAAGGTATATTACTTGAATGATCAAACTAAAGACTTGATTTATTATTTTGTTGATTGTCTAGACTTAATAAAGTGATGGCAAAAAATGTTAATAACGCAAATTAAACTTGAAAATGTATTGAGATTTTCAGAAAGCTGGTTCTTAAACTTTACATTGAATGACCCTTAAATTTGGCCATTTGTGAATTATGACAACTTTTAAAGGAATTCTCCATTATTCCCATTATAACAAAAATTTGCTAGGGATATTTCACCTTTGTCAATAGAGGTTAAGATGTTAAATATAGAATATGAGATTTTGACCTTTTGTGGAAAAAAAAATTCTCTATGCTGCATTTTAGGTAAAAACCTACCAGAAGCAATTTTTATTAATAAAAAAAAGCCTTGTAAACCCAAACTTTTGCTGGGATGTCAGTGAAGTAAGTATTATTAATCAAAACTATGAGGTATTTTTTGGGGTGGGGGTTAGGTAGGGCAGTTGGGGTTAAGTGACTTGCCCAAGGTCACATGGCTAGTTTTGTGTTAAGTGTCTGAGGCCAGATTTGAACTGAGGTCCTCCTGACTCCAGGGCTGGTGCTCTATTCACTGTGCCACCTAGCTGTCCTGAGGTATTTTCTATGATCATATATATATGGCTTTATCATTTCCAAAAGTTTATCTCTTTTCCAAATAATGTCACCTCACATTTGAAGGTGGCTTTTTAGGCCAATGCAAAATTTTCTAAATAATCTTGTTCTTTGCCAGTTTTGAATTGAACCAGTTAGAAGACATGTGGGGATGTTTTCATCCTTTTCAAGGCTGCTTAAGTCATTATACTTTTACCCAACACATCAAGCCAGCCAACATCAAATAAAACCAAAGGCAGATCTTCCTATTTTAAAGCAACAACCATGGCAATTAGGCTGAACTAGCTATATGTTAACTGATGCCCCTCCTAGCACCAACCTTAGGATCTAATGGCTTGCAGGAAAAAGGAATCTATTTATTGGATAACTTTTGTTAGATATGTTCAAAGGGTGTGATTTTAGAAAAAGACTCGGGGGAAAAAGTCATTCTGATAGTTATGAAATAATTACATGCAGACATACTCAGAATAGAAGTTTATCATACAGTAGATTAATTCTTATTTCTATCTTAAAAGGGCTTTTTTTATTTTTTGCTTTTTGGAGGGCAATCGGGGTTAAGTGACTTGCCCAAGGTCACATGGCTAGTTTTTGTGTTGAGTGTCTGAGGTTGGATTTGAATTCAGGTCCTCCTGACTCCAGGGCCAGTGCTCTATTTGCTGAGCCACCTAGCCACCCAAAGGGCTTAAAAAAAAAAAGTAGAAAAAGCTTTACAATTATTCTCATTTGATCTTCAAAACAACCCTGGGAGATAAGTGCTATTATCCCCTTTTTTTCAGATGAGGAAACTGAGGCAGACCAAGAAGATAAGTGACTTGCCCAGGATCATATAGCTAGTAAGTGTCTGAGGCCAGATTTTGAATTCAACTCTTCCTGACTCCAAGTCCAGTGCTCTACTAAGTGTTCCACCAGCTGCCTCCTCCAGCTCTAGACTTAGCAACAATGTAAAGACTATCACATGGAGCCACAGGCTTAAAGATTTCCATAACCTGGCCTTGACCTATTTTTCTAGCTCATTACAACTCCTCTTCCTGTACTCTACAATTCAGCTAAATGAGTCATTCATAGGTAAGTCATGGCCTTTTCTCCCTTCCCCACAGAAGCCAGCCTATCTCCAATCTCTGTGCCTGGAATGCCCTCTCTCCATACCTCTGCCTCACAGAACCTCCCTCTCTCTTCAAGATGCACCTCAAGGACTCCTTTCTACATGAAGCTTTTCCTCATCCCCCAGCTGCCTTGTCATTGGTCTGCATCTATTTATGTATGTACATGTCTCCATCATTAGAATGGGAGCTGGAGGGTTTCATTCTTTGATATGTTCAGTGCCTGGCCTAGAAACTATTGTGAATTTATCTTTTAACTAAGTTTTTCTTGACATCCTTTGTTTTTCACATCATCAAAGTTTTCTCCAGTATCCCTCCCTATTCTTGAGAGCCATCCAATATAACAAATAGTATTTTTTTTGCTTTTTGGAGGGCAATTGGGGTTAAGTGACTTGCCCAAAGTCACATACCTAGTAAGTATGTCAAGTGTTTGAGGTCACATTCGAACTCAGGTCCTCCTGACTCCAGGATCGGTGCTCTATTCACTGCACCACTTAACCACCCCCAAAATGTACCTGTAGGCACAAATATCATTTTTAATATAAAAGAGAGGAAAAAAATCAGCCCTACTAATCAGTACAATGAAAAATATGAAAACGTGGGCAACACCTATGGGCCTCCCTCAAAGAGATGGGTTGGGAGCCTCCTCTCACATCTCTTTTTTTTTCTAGACTTGCATGATCTTTAGAATTTTACAACATTCACTTTGGATTTTTTTGTGTATATGTGGTGATTTTTTCCATTTACATTATGTATATTGTTTTCTTGGCTCTGCTTACTTCACTCTGCATTAGTTCATAGAGATCTTTCCATGCTTCACTGGATTCATCACACCCATCATTTCTTCCATCATAGTATTCTAATGCATTTATATACCACAATTTGTTTAGCCATTCCGCAATCAATGGGCATGTACTTTGTTTCCAAATCCCTTGCTATCAGAAAAAGTGCTGCTACAAATGTTTTGGTGTCTATGGGAACTTTCTTATCAATAAGCTTCTTTGGGGTATAAGACCAGTAATGGAATCTCTGGGTCAAAGGATATGGAGATCATAGTCACTTTTATTTATTCAATTCCAAATTGCTTTTCAAAACATTGATACCACTAACAATGTATTAGTGTGCCTATCTTCTGACAATTTTCTCAACATTAACTATTGTCATTTTTGACATCTTTGCCAATATTCCTGGTGTGAGATGACACTTCATGGCTGTTTTGAATTGCATTTCTCTTATCACTAGTGACTTGGAGCATCCTTTCATGTGGTTGTGAATACTTGGCAATTCTTTTGAAAACTGTTTGCTCATATCTTTGAGCAATTATCTATTGGGGAATGACTATTGGTCTTACATGTATTTGTTAATTATTTATATATTTTGGATACTAAACTTTTATCAGAAAAATTTGTTATGAAGACTTTTCCTACTGCTTCCCTCTTATCCTAGGTACATTAGTTTTGTTTGTGCAGAAGCTTTTCAGTTTCATGTAATCACAGTTACCTATTTTATCTTTTGTAATCCCCTCTGTCCCTTGTTTGGTAAAAATTATATCTCCTAGCTATAACAGTGAGAGGTATATGATTTGTTTCTCTTCTCATTTTTATAGTATGATCTTTAATATTAAGGTCATATATCCATTTGTAATGTACTGTGGTACATAGTGTAAAGTGCTGGTCTAAGCTTAACTTTAGCTAGACTGCTTTCCAGTTGTCCCATCAGTTTTTATCAAATAGGAAGTTCTTGTATAAGTCACTTTCCTGTTTATTAAACACTTCAATCGTTTCTGATGCTCCTTTGTCTAGTTGGTTCCTCTTATCTCCTTTCTCTTTTTAACCAATACCAGATAGTTTTGATGACTGCAGGTATAAAATATAGTGTGAGTTCTGGAAGTGTCCTTCTCCCTTTATCTCTACTTCTTCTCTTAATTTCCCATGATAATCTTGATCTTTTGGGGCTTTCCCAAATACATTTTATTATTTTAACAAGTTCTATTAAAGGTCTATTGAAATTCTTTTGAAATTGGCATAGAATTAAAAGTGTAAATTAGCTCTGGTAGTATTGTCATTTTTATTATATTAGCATGTTATATTAATATTAGCGTATTATGTTATGGTGAACTGGGTATCGTCCAGCTATTTCAACTGATCCGTGTTTCTTTGTAATTAAGTCTATGCAAGTTTTCCAAGTGCTTTGGTAGCTCAATCTTAAGACACTTAAGTTATTCGGAATGGGATTTCCCTTTCTATTATTGCCTCTCATGTTTTGTTATTATTATATAGAAATGTAGTTGAAGGGGAGGGGAGAAGTTGTTTTTTTTAATCTCATTTAGTATTTTTGCTAATTCTCTAGGATTTTCCAAGTAAATCATCCTAACCTCAGCAAATAGGGTGGTTTTATATCTTCTTTATGTATCTTTAGATACATTAGAGAATGTAGGTACGTTTAGAGAATTTCTTTCTCTTATTACTATTTCTCACACTTCCAGAATTGTATCAAACAATAGTAGAGAGAGGCAGCATGCTATGCTTTCCTACTGCATTTATTGGAAAAGGTTTGGGTGCATCTGATGCCTGCTTTTGGTTTTAGATAGATACTTTTTATGATATTAAACATCCCTCTATGCCCACAATTTACAGGTTTTACATTTTTAGCATAAATGAATATTGTACTTTGTCAAAGGTTGTTCTGCAGTTATTGAGATAATTTTGTGGTTTGGGATGTTTTGGTTCTTAACACGATTAATTATGTTGATTGTTTTCATAATGTTGGACTATCCTTACATCTCTGGCATAAATCCAATTTGGTCAAAATGAATGGTTTCTTGGAAAAATTGCTGTAGTCCAACAGGACTTTATTTTAAAATTCTAATCAATATTTTGATAAATGGTCAAAGAATATGACCAAGGAGTTTTCAGAAGAAGAAATCAAAGCTACCTATAATCATATGAAAAAATGCTCTAAATTGCTATTGATTAGAGAAAGGCAAATTAAAACAACTTTTAGATACCACCTCACACCTATCAGAAATGACAAATGCTGGAGGGGATGATAGAAAATAGGAACATTAATGAACTGTTGGTGAAATAGGGAACTGTTCCAACCACTCTGGAGAATAGTTTGGAACTAGGCCCAGAAAGCTATAAAACTGCATATCCTTTGATCCAGCAATCCCACTACTAGGTCTGTATCCCAAAGAGAACATAAAAAAGGGAAAAGGACCTACATTTGCAAAGTTATTGATAACAGCTCTTTTTTTAGTGGAAAAGAATTGGAAATTGAGGTGATGCCCATCAGTTGGGGAATGGCTGAAGAAGTTGTGGTATCCATGATTGTGATGGTGATTGTGCTGTGAGAAATAACAAGGGGAAGGGGGTGGTTTCAGAAAACCATGGCAAGACCTTTATGAACTGATGCAAAGTGAAGTGAGAAGAACTGGGAGATCATTGTGCACAGTAGCAACAATGTTGTAATGATGATCAACTGGGAAAGATTTGGCTACTCTGACCAATACAATGGTCCAAGTCAATTCCAAAGGATTCATGATTTTTTAAAAAGTGCTATCCACCTCCAGAGAGAGAACCGATGAACTCTCAGTGCAGACTGAAGTATTTTCTTTCTTTATTTCTCTTGCTTTTTTTAGAAATATGTTTTGCATGATTTCACATGGATAACTGATATCATATTGCTTGACTTCTCAGTGGGTGGGAGAGAATCAGGAGCTCAAAATTTGTAAAATAAAATTAAAAATAAATAATAAATGTAATTAAAAACAAGAATCATAACTTTTAAAAAATGCTACACCTCAGGACATGCTCTGTTCTATCGGGGTGTCTAAGTCTGTTGGATAATCTTCTTCATTAATGAGGAGGCTTGAAGGGGTGCTTGCCTAGTGCAGCAATGATGTGGTGCCCCCCCCAAACCCATCTGGGGCTGATTCACTTAGTCTCCTGTGATAAGGATGGTGATTTTTCTAATTGTACCAACTAGTGAGTGGTCTCTTTCCATCCCAGATTGGAGGATCATTGTTGGTTATACCAAAGGTATCCAACTAAATCTTTCTTACCTCTCCTAGGCAGTAAGTACATTTCAGTACTAACAAGGTCTCAAAGTTTTGTCAGTCACATAGAGCAGAAGTTCTTGACCTAAGGGGGGGGCCATGAACTT
This sequence comes from Pseudochirops cupreus, assembly GCA_028627135.1. Lineage (NCBI taxonomy): Eukaryota > Metazoa > Chordata > Mammalia > Diprotodontia > Pseudocheiridae > Pseudochirops > Pseudochirops cupreus. The sequence continues at coordinate 2,607 of JAQQSU010017772.1, read as the reverse complement.
GCTTTTTACACATTTTGATAGTTATATTTCAACATAATTGACTTCCTAACCTCTTTCCCATTCTGGAGGTTTCTCTGACCTTGCAGACATTCCTTTAGTCAGGGAGGCTATCCCCACCTGGTGGTCAGGTGCACCTGTTAAGTCTTTATAGCTCTAAATATAGAGTAAATCTACATACATTAAACAAACCTCCAACAAACAGAAAAGAAAAATCCTGGACATGTCAGTTTATGTCAATTGGTAATCCCTAGATAGAGAAGCTTGGGATTTACGGGATTCCCAGAGGAGCTCTGCCCATTAACCAAGTCACCAGATCTAGACGATCTGCTTTTCAATGTTAAGGAAAGGTGTAAAGAAAACATGCCTATCACCAGGTCACAGGATTGGGCTAGCCTCCTTTTCTTTCAGAAAATGTTCACTTCTCTTCTGTTTAAAATCACAAGCAGCCCAGTGTGGCTGAGATTAGCTTAGTCCCATACTGAAAAGTTAACGTCGGGCTGATCCAGGAAGGCCTTATTCTGGTATGGTTTAAGGCTGGGGTGGGGAACTCGTGGCCTCAAGGTCACACGTGGCCCTCAAGGCCTTCAAGTTCAGCCCTTTCTGTGAAGTTTATATTTTATCAAAGGGCCACACTTGAGGGCCTAGAGGGCTATATGTGGCCTTGATGCTGCAGGTTCCCCACCCATGGTTTAAGGCTTTCCATATACAGCATAGAAGGTGGCTACAAAAGCAGATGTGGCCAGAAGCATACCTCTTACTGTGTCTCATAGACGTGGCTTTCTTTTCAAACAGTCATATTCCTGAGCCTAAATGAGGAATCAGCAAGACAGGACAGCTCTACCCTTAAAGAACTTCCTATAAGGGTCCAAAAGGTCCCTCAACTCTGGTTACTTGATCATGTAAGTCTTTCAAATAAGAGTGGCCCTGCCTGGCCCATACTGGTCTTTATTGGCATTGAAATTTGGCCTTACTCTAAGCAAAAATGCTCAGATTAGAATAATCTAAATTAATAAAATTGATTTCTGGAAGGCTTGTGCCTCAACACAGAATATAGAATTTAACACCAAACCTTTAATATTAAGCTTCAGTTCAACTCCCAGAAAGATGGTGAAGATGGCAAAGGGAGGGCCCTACTAACAAGATGCTAAATGGAGCTGCGCTGGTTGGGTGTGGTGGTACATGCCTATGGTTGGTGCTGCTAGGGAGGCTGAGGACGGTGGATCACTTGAGTTCAGGAGTTCTTAGATGTAGTAGGGCTTGAGCACTCATGTGCTGAGTCCCCAGGAGGGGAAGGCCACCAGGTTGCCTAAGGAGATGGACCAGTCCAGGTCCATAATAGGAACAGGTTAAAGTTTCCATGCTCACTTGTATTGGAATTGGGACAGTGTGTGGCCACTGCACTTCTAGCCTGGAAAAGATAAATAGACCTACTCTTCCCATTTCTCCGCCCCCCCCCCCCCAAAAAAAGCACAGGGTCTTGAGTCTGTGCCTAGGGCCACAATGAAGAGGAGTTGAGTCTTCATCTCATGACCTTTCTGAAGAATAGATAAGTAAAATATAAGTTGTAAATCATGTTGTATTGTCTATAGTCTTTTGCTGGCTTCCAAGAGAGACAACTGGGGGTGGGGTTGACTAAGCAAATTGAACTATGCCATTCTTACAACCTCTTGGTTAGTCATGGGCTAGGTATCATGAGCGAATTTTCTAGGTCTGGGAGAAGTTTCGGGTACACAGCCAAGTGGTAGATGTTTTATTGGATCTTCTTTATTGCTTTTATTTTTCTTTCAAGAGTAAAACTCTAGTATTTGTCGAACCTATATCAGATTGCATGCTTCCATAGAGAGGGAGGGGGGAGGAAAGGGAGGAGGAGAAAGTTTGGAGCTCAAAAGTTTGTGGAACTGGATGTTATAAACGAAAAGTAAAGAAATAATTTTTTAAAAAAGAGTAAAACTCTACAGAATTGACCATCTTCTGTCTGTTCCTGAGAGGAGTGACTCCATTATGCTAAATTCACATGACTTGAGCTCTGAAAAATATAGCAGATGTGGAGGGGGAAGAAGAGGCTTTTTGGTAGGATGTAGGCTCAGAGCAGCTGCTGAATTAATAAATCCACACTTAACTCTTCCCCTACTAGACTTAGTGTGTAGATGTGGCAACCAGAGAGGCAGAACTGAGAGATCAGCAACTTTCTGAGAACCATAGTTGATGTTATTTAGTCATTTCAGTCATGTGTACTTTGCCATGACCCCAGCTGGGGTTTTCTTAACAAAGATCCTGGACTGGTTTACCATTTCTTCTCCAGCTCATTTGACAGATGAGGAAACTGAGGCAAACTGGGTGAAGTGACTTGCCTGGGGTCACACAGCTGGTAAGTGTCTGAGGCCACATTTGAACTCACATTCTTCTGACTCCAGGCCCAGCACTCTGTCCACTGAACCACTTAGCTTCCCAACCATACACAGAACTGAACCATAGACAGCCTAACAATGCCTAGTGTTTCCTCACTGCAGCTCAGTTCAATAATCTCCAGGGTGATCCTGAAAAAGATCCCCAAAAGAAAACTCCTAGAAATGTTATAGCCAGGTTCCGGAATCCCCAGATCAAGGA
>JAQQSU010017771.1:0-10624 GCA_028627135.1 Pseudochirops cupreus | reverse complement strand
TTTAGGGTGTTGATTTTTTCAGTCAGATTGCTGACTCTCTTTTCATGATTTTCTTGCAACATTCTTATTTCTCTCCCCAATTTTTCTTCCACTTCTCTTATTTGGTTTTCAAAATCCTTCTTCAGCTCATCTCTAGCTTTAAGGCAATCTTCATGTTTATTGGAAGCCCCTGGTGGGGGGGCTGTGGCTATGCTATCCTACAGCTCTCTGCCTTGATCCTTCTTTTCTTCAAAGAAGGAATCTAGGGTTTGGTTGCTGTTCTTACTTTGCTTCTTATGCTTATTCTTACTCATGGTTGGTCAGTCCGTGATTTCTTTTTTAATCTCTGTGGGTCTCTGCTTCCAGAAGAGAAAGCTCTGTCCCAAATCGCTGGGGTCCTCCCAACTGCAGTAGCTCTCAGGAAGGTGCTGCGTCCCTTCCCCTCTTCCAACTCACTGGATAAGGAAGACTCACAGGATCAAAGCCCAAGACCACAATCTGGATCCAGGCTGCTCAACACGAGAGCACATGGCTTCTGAATGATCACTTAGTCCCCTGCAATCTGCAGGCCAAGGGCGCAGAAGCTGCAATGCAGAGGCTGGTGCAAAACCTCTGCCTTTTGCTTTCCCACCCTGGAGGCGTTTCGGCCGACCACTTTTCTCCCAAGACCTCGCAAGTCCCGCTGACCTAGTTCTGAACACTGCCGCAGCTGCCACCAATCAGCTCACTCGAGGCTCCTCGGCTCCTCTTGTCCAGCTGCCTCAGGGGCTCAGCCAGGGCTTCAGGCCAGGCTAATTTTGGTTCACAGTGCTGATATGGTTCCTTGTAGCCGAGCTGACTTTAGTGGAAAGTATATTTGTGTGCGTTTTGGAGGTCTAGGATTAGTTTTGTGTCATATTTTATGGGTATTTTGGGGTGGCTATGTGAGAGCTGTGATATGTTGCTGCTCCTACGTCACCATCTTGGCTCCATCCCCAGCTCAATTATATTTTTAATAGCTACCTTTTCTTTTGCTATTTGGTTAACATTTCATTGACTGTTTAACAATGAAAAGGGTGCTAATGTTCATTGCATTTTCTTTTTAACAAATATTTATTTCATGCTGAATTTATGAAATAAAACAAGTATTTCCTTAATGTAGTAGAAGAAATTTGACAAATCTATAAGAAAACAAATCATTCCCTGCTTGATCAATGGCCAAAGCATATGAACAGGTAATTTTCCCGTGAAGAACCAAAACAGTTTATAGTCATATGAAAAAATACTCTAAATCATTATTGATTAGAGAGACGTAATTAAAACAGTCTTGATATATCATTGTACACTTATCAGATTGTGTAAAATTATACAAAGAGAAAACTACAAATGTTGTTGGGATTGTGAAAAAATGGGGATAGTAATTCACTATTGGTTGACTGTGAACTGACCCAATCTTTTTGGAGAACAATCTAGAATTATGTTCAAAGAGTTATTAAAATGCCTTTACTCTTTGACCCAGCATTACCGCTACTAGGTCTGTTTTGATGCTCATTAGGGAAACTGGAAAAGTACCTATATGTTCTAAAACATTTACAAGAGCTCTTTTTGTGGTGGCAAAGAACTGGAAATTGTAGGATGCCCATCAATTGGGGAGTGGGTGAACAAGTTGTGGTATGTCATTTTGATGGAATATTGCTCTTCTTTAAGAAATTGTGAGCTTGATAGAAAAAGATAGACTTGCAGGAAATAATAAAGAATGAAATGAGAAAAACCAAGAGAACATTGTATACAGTGACAGCAATATTGATTTAAGAACAACTTTGAGTGACAAAGACATTTTGATTATTATAAATATCTAAGTTAACTATAAAGGACCTGTGAAGAAAGATGCTATGTACATCCAGAGAAAGAACTGATAAATAGAAGTATGAATAGAATTATTTTTCATGTATTCATACATACACACACAAATACTCACACATATTTGTGAAATATTATACATACATACATACATATATATTATATATATACATATATATATATACATATATATGCATGTATGTATAAAATGCTTACACATAATGGAAGCTGTCTGGAGGGTGGAGGGGGGGAAGGAAGGGAAAAAGAGGAAAGTTATACGATAACTTTATTGAATATTTGAAAGCAATAGCAAGTTGTATATAATAGATTTGCAGTTTCGTATACAATAGGTGCTTAATAAATACCTGTTCCTTGTTTTGTACACATGCTGCTGTTTCTGCACATTACATAGAACTACTGAGATTATTAGTGCTTTGATCTTGCTTTTATTCTGTGCTAGAACCAATTTAGGCCAGTCCAGAAATTCAGAACTGGAGTTAGAATGCATTAGGTGATAAAGCTCTACAAATATAGCTTATGACAAAATTAAAACAGATACAATTCTTTATTTAATTCAAATGCAACATTATTCCACTTTGTGTTCACATTCATCTTTGCAATGGACAGCACTCAGAAATGTGTTGCTCAAGTCAATTCACTTGTTTCCCTCCTAAGTTTTACTCATTTGCATTTACTTGAAGAAAACCTTATAAATTTTATATAAGAACATTTTGTTCATTTTATCTTGTGGGATACTCTCTATGACTTATATAATCATGAACTCTTCCTTTAACCACACAAGTGAAAGGTAATTTCTTGTTTTCTTCTCTAATTTGTTTATGATATGACTTTTCATATCTAGGTAATATATCCATTCAGAACTTACCTTGGTGTATGGTGTAAGGTACTGATCTAAATCTGATTTGTGATAGATTGCTTTCCCAAAACTATTTGTCAAACAGTGAATACTTCGAGCAGTGACTGAGATCTTTAGGTTTATTGAACATTATGTTACTCGGGTTCCCTTGCCTTTATGTTATGTACATGATCTCTTCCACTCTTTAAAATAATTATTTAATTGTTTAAAATAATAAATTAAATTTTAATTTAATCAATAACAAATTAACAAATTAAATTGAGATACAAATTCATTAACTTAAAGTAAAATGTTAAATTATTTAAAATATTTAAATTTAAGGTAATTATTCAACTTCACATGGACCTCAAATTATTCCACTTGTAACCTGAAGCTCCAAGCCCTTTTGTATCAGATTCTTCTTATTGGTGGAGACTGGTTACTCAGTGGGCTGTGCCTGCATGTGGGGCAGAGTTGGTGAGAGCTTGGGAGAAGAGAAATCTCATTCTTCTGTCTCCCAGCTTTGAGAAAAAAGACATATGGTTCCAGATTCTCTTCAAGTCCCTAATGGGAAAGAGAGTTCAGGAAGAAGTCAATGTGTAGAGGAGGTGGAAGATTGATCATATCTTTATCCCCAGTTTACCACACCAGAGACATTGGAGAATTTCCTCTTGGGTGAGATTTGGAAGTCCTTTGGTTGAACTCAGCTCATTCTCCTTAGAAAAGTTCACTTACTCTGTATTTTCTGATTTATTCTCATCTATTTGCCTTTCTTGATTTCTTTTTGCTATTAGCTTGGATAAATGGCTTATTTACTATGTATGCTTATTGTGAAATGGGCATTTGATGTGAACAGAGTCAAGTTTTAGATAGATAGCTTAGAGTACTTCTTCATTAAGTGATAACAACCAGGAACTCAGTTTGAACCTAGTCTCCTTCAGGGATTTGAACAGATAAAAGTCAGGCCTATTTTCTGTTTCCTGAGGAGACTGGAGCATCCAGCATGTGATGCCAATCTCCTGCCTCCCCTCTTTGAAGGAATCAAAGTTTCCCTTGGAGAAGGGTTGCTGGAAGAGACAGTGAATGTATTTATATTTATGACTCCCTGTGAACTACATGCAGAGAAGCCCATGTGGACATATAAGCTATATAAGCAATAGACAATACTGCCCCAAACCCATTCCTTTTACACTTCCCATTTTTTCTCACCGTCTTTAACTTGTAGTACAGGCATTCTTTTTCCTTCACAATCTTGACCCTATAATTAATTAGTTCAGCTAATGGTTATTCTCTATTCTTGCCCCATTTTCCCATTACCATTCATGCCCTGTGAAAATCCAGCCTGATTTATCTTCATAATCTTCCTTTTCTGTTCTTCCCCATATGTTACTCCATGATAGTTCAAGTCATACAACTGTGCTCATGGAGGTCACTACAAATTTATATTATCTTATGAAAAGTGGGATTTTCCAAACTTGTCTTCTTTCTTCAGGCCTCTTTTTCTATTTTCACATCACCCTCTCATCATAGGACCTGACTTCTTACATTTCAAAAAAGAAAGGGAATCATTTTGAGATCTGATTCTCTCATATTTTAAACTGAAAAAAACTTTTGATATAACGTTATTTTCTAACTAAACCCTCTTTCTTTGCCAACACTCCCCTATATGCCTTGTACCCTTTTCCGTTCCAGTGTAAGGTTTTTGATGACAGAGATTGCTTCATTTCAGGATTTTATTCCCTAGAATTTAACACAGTTCTGGACACATAGTAGCCACTTAATTAATGATCTTTTCATTCTTTTCTCCTTTCTTCCTTCCTTCCTTCCTTCCTTCCTTCCTTCCTTCCTTCCTTCCTTCCTTTCTTTCATCCTTCCTTCCTTTCTTTCTTTCTTTCTTTCTTTCTTTCTTTCTTTCTTTCTTCCTTCCTTCCTTCCTTCCTCCCTCCCTCCCTTCATTCCTTCCTCCTTCCTTTCTTCCTTCATTTGAAACAATGGGTCATTCTAGTAATTGTATTTATCAAAGATTGCGCTACTCTGCTGAATCTCCTTTGTAAGTTGTGTGACTAATATATTCTATTGATCAATCCTGCCACCCCTCTCCAGTTTTTAGCTGGTACCAAATGGTTTTGATGCTTACTTCCTTGAGTTATAGTTTGAGACCTGGTATTATTATGCCTCTTTCCCCATTTTTTACATCACTTCCCTTGAGACTTTGACTTTTTGTTTTGCCAGAGAAATTTCATTATTATTATTGTTTTTAGCTTTATAAAGTAATACTTGTGTAACTTGATTGTTATGCAACTAAACAAGCAAATTTGTTTGGGAAGTATTATCATTTTAATTATATTACCATGATTCAAGCATCTGTAATTAATGTCTCTTCAATTATTAGGCCTGTTCATTTCTGTGAAGGATATTTTTAAGTGTATTCACATTGTTACCTTTGTTTTTTATTGGATGGACTCTCAAATATGCCATCCACTCTGTGGATATTTTGAATATAATTTTTCTTTCTATCTCTTCATATTGCATTGTGTTGTTAATGTACAGAAAACCTGATGAATTTGTGAGTTCATTTTATTTCCTCCTACTTTGTTGAAGTTGTTTTTAAAGAGTTTTTAGTTGAATCTTTCCCATTCCCTAAGTCGGGGTTGTGGGAAACCTGCAGCCTGGAGGCCACATGCGTCCTTCAGTGCTCTTGGGTGCAGCCTTCTGAGTCCAAGTTCTACAGAACAAATCCCTTTATTAAGGAGATTTGTTCTGCAAAGTTTGGATTCAAAGGACCACACATGAGGACCTAGAGGGCCACATGTGGCCTCAAGGTCACTGGTTCCCTGTGCCATCACATCTGCAAAATGTGGCAATTTTGTTTATACTTTATGTATCATTATTCTCTCAATTTCTTTTTCTTGTATTGCGGAAGCTAGAATTTCTGAAACTAGATCAAATAATAGTAATGAAAATGGAAACTCTTGCTTTATATCTGATCTTATTAGAATGTCTAGCATTTTTTTTCATTATTTATAACATTGTTTCTTGGTTTTTAGATGAACATTATGTTCTATATTAAGAAATGTTTCATTTATTCCTCTAACTTCTAATTTGAGCAGAAATGGGTTCTATATTTCTCCAAAATATTTTTGCATCTATTGCAGCATTTTTTAGAATTATATTTTTTTTTATCAATATGATATGTTATATTTGTAGTTTTCCTAATATTGAACTCTTCATTCCCTTTCTAAATAAAACCTGGTCATGCTGTGTAATCTTTTTAATGTTTTCCAAAGTATGGTCAAGTTCTGTTTGGTCTTTATCTTGATTTTCTCTGTTCTTGCTCCTGACTTCCAGATCCAGATGTCTATTCTCAAAAGATTGTCAGCCTTCGATATTCTCATTCAGTCCTCTGCTATTCCTGATTGAGGGCACTGAGAAGTCTTCTGTTCACATTGAGTGAGGCTTCCATGATTAAGGCATCTTTAAGACTTTGTGCTGATCAGATGTCTCTGTCACCCTTGAAACTCCTTTGATCAGAAGGCTATATAGTCCTCCTTCTTTCCAAGGTACTGATAGGTTCTACCTTTTGTCGCTTTTGCGGTTTCCCCAATCACAACACTAGGAACCATGAGTCTTCCTTGATCAGGATGCTGTGTAGTCTTTCATTCCCTTCTGGGACTTACATGTTAGGGGGACTGTTGCTTCCATCACTAATCCTGTTCTTTCCACTATTAAGGCACTCTACTCCCTGGGGCTTCCCACGTGGTATTGCTTCAGATTTGTTTACTTGTGCTTCTGCTCCTTCTCTGACAGGGTGTTGCTTCCATTGTCTACAGGTTTTGTCTGGATTTTTGTGCAGTCCTGGATGGGATGAATAATTTTACTGAGGTTTTCCTTTGAATTTCTTAATTATTATTTAATCTGGGGCTCCTTCTTTGTTACCCCTTTAGAGAAAAATGGGAGAACTGGACTACTGTGTTGAGTGTCAGGTGGCCATCTAGATGGAAGCTCTCTCAATGATCTTTTCAATGCTAAAACTGTTGGCCTTATCACAGTCCTCATCCTTCCTAATATTGCTTCAGTATTTGACATTGTTGACCTCTTAGAAATACTCATTTCCTCAAGGTTTTTTCTCTCCCCTTCACCTCTTAAGCATATGAAGAGTGTTTCTCAGTCTCCTTTACAACTTTATCAGCCATTTTTATGTGAGGAATATTTTATTACTACTTTTATTAATATGACATCTTTTAAAATATTTTATTTTTATCTAATTGTGTTCTATGGTTGAATAATAAAGCCATATATGTACATATATGCACACATACATTCACACACATATGTATATAAGCTAGGAAATTATTGCTTTGAGTGAATGCACACTAGAGAGTATGTCAATCCTCATGTAGCTTGGTGTTGGAACTCACTTTGGGAGTCGGAGTGGTAACTCCAGGTTCTGTATGGTGGACATGCTGTGATTCAAAAACAGGTTACACATCATGAATCACCCACCCCCCATCCCCTTCAATGTGCTTGACTTTATTAATGAGGTAAAAGATACCATTAGTTGAAAACAAAGGCATTCAATAAGATAGAATAGAAAGAAAATTAAAAACAAAATATTTCTCCCTTTAAAACGGTACGACCTGTTCAGGGGACCCACTTTATAGGCTATATTGATGCCTGCAAGTGCTACATACAAGTAATGCCAGGAATCTAGTCAAATTTCCCCTCAAGTGATTGTCTTAGAGAGAAGAAAAAACAAAAGAGTACTTAAAGGCTTGCAGATACATGGTAATACATCCAAAGGTCTGATTAGAGGAAACAACACATGTGAATACAGGTCATTAATAACATTTTATAATTACTGGACTCTCAAGGAAAGAGGAAATTGTAACAGTAAAAAGGTTTTATTCACCTTTATATGCTTAGTGATGCAAAAAAAAAATCATTTTGGGAGGGGGGCAAGTTACTGACAAAGTTCTCCTGTGGCCTGTATTCACCTTTAATTTTTTGGCAAATAACCAATAATTTTTCTCTTCAGGTCTGTTAAATATGATAAAAAATATAAAATATGAGTGAGTCTGGAATGCAAAGAGAAATGGCTTATTTTTAAAGGAAGGAGAAAACTTCATAGGACATAGCTGAGAGTAAAACAGATGGTTGGTAAACACTGGAAGATAAAAATGTGTGATTTCTTACTTCAGTCTTGAGGATGTGTTTAATTTTGAGGTTCTGGTTTTTACTTTCTGAGGTTTTAAACCAAAAGCCCCATATACAATTTACATAGGGTTAATTTCAGTATTCTGTCAGATTTTAGTATTCGGGCTTTCATGTTTTGTAAAATGGATCCTCAGGCAAAAGTGATTTCTCACTTGGCTTCACTACTTTGAATATTCTCTGACTGACATCTCCATCATACTCCAGGAGCCTCATTACTTGGAAAACTTAATCATCCTGTACGATCTCATTAGCCTTAGTAGTTCACCTCAACACTACCTTCTGTAATTAATTGGATGGTGAAGCCATTAACTACAAGCCTTCAGTTAATGAGATAACTGAGATCAAACATTCCTCAAATATTTCTCACCTGACTGTGCTACTTTGGGACTTCTCTGCCCTCATGAACAGTACCTTTCACCTCTCTATCCTTTTTTTAGCTTCTTTTGTGTGTTGTTTTCCTAATTACATTTTAACTTCTTGTGGGTCAGTGAATGTCTTTCTTTTTTTTCATATCTGTATTTTTGTGCTTAGCACAATACCTGGCATTTAATAGGCACTTAAATGAATATTGACTATCAAGTTGGGGACTGGAAAATTCTTGTTAATAAGTGTCTTGCACATAGTTGGTTCTAAATAAATGTTCACTGGGTTTTATAGAAATTAAGTGGTGAGTGAGGTGATTGAAAGCAAGTGAAATTCATAAAAAAAGAGGGGTAGAGTGGGGAGGGGAATACCTTAGTCAGTGAGGATTTCTGGGTAGGAGAGGAAAGGGACTATGAAATTTGGGTCTGTGCCACCCCCCAATTGATAAACGGTCAAAGGATACAAATAAGCAGTTTTCAGAATATGAAATTAAAGATATCTATAACATACAAAAAATGTTCCAAATCACATGGGGAGAGTGAAAACTTCTCAGGCAGTTTAGGATTATTAACTTCTCTTTCCCTCCTTCATTGCTGCTGTCAATCAGCAGCAAGCCTCTTCAGAAATCTTTCAACCCCCACTTTCATTTCTTTTGTCTGTTTTTCCCACCTCTGTAGGCCACTCCTCCCGGCCAGTGTGAGTCAGAGACAGCCCAGACTCACTCTTCCTCCCTTGCTTTGGAACTCTTCTCCCATTTCCCTTGCTGTCAATCAGCATTCTTTTTCTTTGTAATCCTATTTCTCAGCCACTGAATGGCCGGCTTCCCTGTGACTTCCTATTTGGGGAAGATTTTGGTTCTGAGACTTAAGTCTGCCTCTCAACCAACAGGAGAGAAGATAGTTGGGAAGGGTGCTTGACTGCATTAGGGTATAAATTCTTGCACCGTCTTTTGTAACATGCCTGTGCTCCATAATGAGTCATGGGGAAGACCACCCTCTTCTCCCAGGGAAGAGAATAAATTCCTGTTCTTATCCTAAGAGATCTCTGTGTTGTTTTTTTTAATTAAATTAAGGATGAGGTTTATTTTTCATCCCAAATACTAGTGATTAGAGAAATGCAAATCAAAACAACTCTGAGGTATCACATCTCACCAGCCAGATTGGCTAAGATGACAAAACAGGAAAATGATAAATGCTGGAGAGGATGTGGAAAAATTGGAACACTAATGAATTGTTGGTGGAGTTGGGAATAGATCCACACATTCTGGGGAGCAATCTGGAACTATGCCCAAAGGGCTATAAATAAGTGCTTATTTTTTGACCCAGCAATACCACTTCTAGGGTTATATCCCCAAAAGATCAGACAATTGGGAAGAGAACCCATATGTACAAAAATATTTATACCAGCTCTTTTTGTGGTGGCAAAAAATTGGAAAACAAGGGGATGCCCATAAATTGGGGAATGGCTGAACAAGTTGTGGTATATGAATGTAATGGAATACTACTGTGCTATAAAAATGAGGAGCAGAGAGGTGGAGCCAAGATGGTGGTGTAAGAGCAGCAACATATCACAGCTCTCACGTAGCCACCCCAAAATACCCATAAAATATGACTCTAAACAAATTCTAGAACTCCAAAATGCACACAAATATACTTTCCACTTAAGTCAGCTCAGCTACAAAGAACCGTATCAGCCCTGTGAGCTGAAACCAGCCTAGCCTGAAACCACGGCTCTGCCCTGGAGGTGGCTGGACAGGAGGAGCCAAGCACTGGCTGGAACTTCGGGTGAGCAGATCAGCAGCAGCTGAGGCAGTATCCAGAATTAGGTTAGTGGAGCTCGCGAAATTGGGGGAGAAAAGCAGTTCCAGCCAAAACACCTCCAGAGCAACGAGGCCTCAGAACTGGAGGTCTTGCACCCACCTCCACACTGCCACTTCAGAGCTCCCAGCCTGCAGAGTACAGGGGGACAAAGTGATCATTCAAAAGCCAAGTGCTCTCGAGTTGAGTGGCCTGGATACGGATCATGGTCTTGGGCTTTAGTCCTGTTTTTTTTTTTTCAGTGAGCTGGAGTGGGAAAGGGACCTAGCAGCCTCCTAAGAGCTCAGGCAGCTGGGAAAACCCCAGTGATTTGGGACAGAGCTTTCCCCTCTGGAAGCAGAGCTCCACAGAGATAAAAAAAAAATCATGGACTGATCAACCATGAATAAGAATAAGCATAAGAAGCAAAGTAAGAACAGCAACCAAACCCTAGATTCCTTCTTTGGGAAAAAGAAGGATCAAGGCAGAGAGAGGGAGGAAGACAGCACAGCCAAAGCTCCCCCACCAAAAGCTTCCAATAAACATGAAGATTTCCTTAAAGCTAGAGATGAGCTGA
>JAQQSU010017770.1:0-10625 GCA_028627135.1 Pseudochirops cupreus | reverse complement strand
GATTTTGAGCACAGAGGCTGCCTAGCCCAGTTCCATCATTTTAAAGATGAGGTAACAAAGATGAATTTAAGTGACTTGTTTTAAGTTGAAACATGTAAGCCAAAAAGAGGAATCAGACCCAGGTCTTCTGACTCAAAAGCCAGGATGTGCTCTTTTGGTCATACCACATTTGTTCTCTAGGTCTTTGAAAAAGTCCCATTTCACAGAAATAAAACTTTATGATGTGATATTTCTCATTAAAATGAAACTAAAGAACTCGGCTAGAAGAATTATGTTTTTCGTAACTGTTTCCTTTTGGTAATCAGGTTTTTTTGGTAATTTCAGTAACGTTCCCTTTGGTATTGCAGATAAAGTATGTGGGGAAAAAAATAGAGAACAACAAACATTTCTTAATCTACTACTATTTGCCTTGCATCAGTGCTATGTATCCAGGTTTTATTTATCAATAATTATTAACCTAGGCAGTTACTAGAAAGCCCATGTCCTCTGTCTCCCTATTTGCCTAGTACACTTCTACCCAATCCCAGCAAGTGTTAAGCTACAAAGATCGTAACTATCAATTATTCTTTGTTTTTACAGAGAATATAAAAAAGAAGAAATGGACATAAATTTCTGCTCTGTCAGCCATTTTCTCAGGCTCAGGGTGCCTAGGTAGGCTCTTGCCAGAAATGTATTTAGGGAAGACTTCCTCCTGGTCCCTAAAGAATAAAAGCAACCAACAATAATTCATATTTATTAGTGTTTCTTATTATTCTTGCTACTTTTCTTCCAAGAAGAAGACAGACATATAATAAAAACATCATTTGGATAGTAAAACGTGAGAATCATTGTAAGAAACTAGAGATTTTATGCCTAGAGAAATATCAGGGAGAACATGATAGCTGTCTTTTAAGTATCAGAAAGACTGTTATGTGAAAGAAAAATTATATTGGCCTGTTAGTCCTGTAGAGGTCAGAAAAAGATACAATTTTGGGATGCAGTTAGGTAGAGCAATTTAGACTTGATGTAGGGAAATACATAATTATAACTAATTATGTATCACAATTAAAAGCATCCAAAAGAAGAATGGAATAGTATGCCTCTCACTTGAGGTCTTCAAGTAGAAACTAGGTGACCACTGTCAGGGTATGTTGGAATAATATTTCATTTTTAGATCTGGCCTTCATTATCTTCTAAGGTACCTTTCAACTCTGCGATAATGCTATTCTGTGAACTTCTATAAAATTCATTCACATAAAGATTATAGGATTAAAAATATTAATTAATATAAAAATTATAGGGCTTAAATTCTAATATTCACACTCAAAACATATTCCAAAAAAATAAAGATTAAGAATGTCCAAACTATTTTATGCTAGCTCCCATTGTTCTGCATTTTCTTAATATTCCTATAGGATGGAAGTGAATAAGCATGATAAATGTAATATCTATTAAGAATTAAATGAAAGCTAGGAACAACCACAAATTTGATGAAAATAAAACAATGGGAAATATCTAATTTACATTATATACAACTTTTAGTAATAAACCCTATAGAGAATGACTCCTTTCCATTCATGATTTATGAATTTTGCTTTAGCCAGTTTGTGTTCTGCTCCAGTATCCTCACTAATTTTCTAAAATATAGCACCTTACTTCAAAGAGTTCTAAATGGCTTCCAGGTTTATAGAAGGAAACATATGGATCCAAGTCATCGAGTAAAAGCCCTAAGGAATAGCACAGCTATGTGGAGAAAGAAAAGAAATAAAGATAATCAAGGAAAGATTCAGGCTGAAAGGTCACAGCATCATAAATGTAAATTAGGAAACAGACCTTAGAGGTTATCCATCCCAACTCACTCAGTTTTCCAGATAAGTAAACTGAGTCCTAGAAGGTGAATTGACTTGTCCAGGATCATATAAGTATTACGTAAAAACAAGCAGAATCTGAATGATATTTCAATCCAGCATTCTTTCTACTGTGGTGACATTTTATTAGGAAAAACAACCTCTGAAAACCATAAGGATTAAAAACAACAGTAGATCTTAACAGGCAAAGTGGAACCATGAATAAGTCAATGATTACAAAAGGAATAGAGGAGACATTTAATATTTCTCTCCTTGTTAGTGAAAAGTCTGTCTGTGGTCAGATAATCAGAACTGTGACTCTAATTAATAGTAGGACAACAAGGAAGTCAAATTGTATTGGGGAAGAGAATTACCAGCCATCTCCTCATTATCTTCATTGTACTTTATCAGCTTTCAAGTTCTTATTAATAGTGTTACTGTACAATGCTTAAATGAGCCTTTTGTTCACATGAAAGGACCACTGTTTACATGAACCCAGTAGCTCTTAAATCTAAACATTTAATTACCTCCTAGGAATAAGCAGGAACCAAGTGAAAACAAGCCTGCTGCTTTGGACCAGTACTTTGCCTCCATCTAAGGAAATTATTTTTACCAGGTTTCTAGGGATAAAAAGTGAAGGAGAGAAGAGTTCTTAGCAGGTAAGTAGCCTCAGGAAGTCTGATAGCTTTCTATCTCTTCGTGAGTCAAATCTTCACAGTGGGACTTTATTATTATTTAATCAATAAGTCCACAAGCATTTATTGAGCACATTACACAAACTCATAATCAGATGAAGTATATAATCATATTCCAAAGCTATATACAAATGATTTTTTAAAATATCTACTATTTGGATTACCCAAACAAGTTTCCACATTAATATGGATAATTGAAAATTAACTGTATTATTAAAAATCTATATATTTACACACACATATATACATACACACACACACACACATATATGTATGAAAGTATCTTTGGATACTAAAGCAATTAATACATGTTATTGTGGTGCCACTATTAATTTTTTGATCTAATAGAGAATCACAGAAGTCTTTGAATGTTGTTAAAGGGTAAATATAGTGCCTCTCTACAAGAAAGGTAAAGAGGATAATAGTTATGATTACAGACCAATACCTGGGAGTTCAACACCCAATCAATTTTCAATTACCTACAAGAGCACGAAGTACTGGGTAGTAACCAACTTGGCTTTGTGAAGTATAAATAATGCCAGATCAATTTAATTTCCTTCTATGATAAAGGTGCAGGCAATGTAGATAAGGAGAAAGCAATAGATCTAATCTATTTGGAATGCAGTGAGGCTTTCCATTCCATCCCACATACCATTCTCAACAATCTAGGAATGATAAGGTCTGCACTATGGTTAGTTGAATGCCCAATTGGCTAAAGGGTCACATTTAAGAAAGTCGGTCAATCCCGCACAGTAACCTAGGAGAATTTATAGAACGATTTTTCACAGTAATTACCACACAGCCAGTATTAATTAAAATATTTAGCAATAAATGTTCTAGGGAATAGAAATGGAAATAAGCTAATTAAGTCTGAGGAGCAACCTAAGTTGGTAGAGAAGATAAAAAATAAAATTATTGGTATTAGTTCTAATAGTTAAAACCTGATATTTATATAGCATTTTACCATTTACAAAGTGTTTACACACGTATGTGATTCATACAATAACCCTTTGACAATGATTAGTATCTGTGTTATTATTGTTGCTATTTTATAAATGTGAAAACCAGGGCCCCTAGAAACTGTGACTTGCCCAAGAGATTATGGCTTCAAATGGAGAAGTCTTTCAGGACAAATAAGGACATTATCCAACAGGAGTAGAGATAAGCATCCATACTCTAAAGTGAGAGTAAGTCAAAGCCAGAAAGACCTGTGCTTAAATTTCATCTCTGACTCCTCCTAGCTGCTGGACACTGAGCAAATTTAATCTCAATTCTTCAGGCCAGAAACACACTGTCCCCCAGAGTACTGCCCCATCCAGACTAACACGTAATTGGGAGACATTCAACAAAATAAATAAAATACAATAAAACATAGATAACACTGTGTTTTAAAACTGAATCAATATGCAGCCTACAGGGATTTATATATGGATCAGTAGTCTTCAATCCTATTTGAGTTTGATACCACTGCTCTAGGCGATTCTTGAAGAATACAAATTACAGAAAAGGTTCTGATCTGGACTGGTAAAGACAGTTTCTTCACCCGGGAACTCACTACACCAATGAAATAGCCAGACAAATCCATAATATCATTTTAATTTTTTTGAACAAAATGTTCAAGATGGATTGAAAAAGTTTCTCAGCTACCTTTAATAGGACCCCTACCTCTCCTAACTGAATGGGGTTATCTTGCTAAACACTGACTCTCATAGTCCATTGGGGCCCCTCTAAAATAATTAAATATTCTCCCTTATTTTAAAATCAAAATTCCTGTGAACCTATTATTACTTCCTAAAAAAAGTCAACTTATTTTCCCATGCCTAATAGAAACAACAAGGAATTTGGACCCAGAGGACCTCAGTCTGGATCCCAGTCACGTCAATTACAATGTGTGTGACCTTAGGCATGTCATTTAAGCTGTCTGGGTCTCAGTTTCCACTTCTATATTAAGAGAAACATGTACTAGATGACCTTCAAGGTTTCTTCTGGCTCTAAAACTCTGATTATATGATCTCTAAAGAAACTTATGCAACATTAGGTGTGGTAAGTCTTCCAGATCTAGCACTGATTTGAAGATGCAAGGTGAAGACATACAACAACAAATTTTATATGCACACACATATTTATGTGTATATTATTTATATATATGTATATGTACACACACACATACATATATATAATATATACACATATATAATATACACACATAAATATGCGTGAGTGTGTGTGTGCACGCATATGTGTATCCACATACATATTCTATTATTGAAACTATGATACAAGAAAATATTCTTTTTGTACCCCTTTTACTCTATCAACTTGTCTAGAGTATTGGCTATTAATGCTAGGATGGGATGTCACAATAGGAATTGAGGAAGGAACAACATTATGACAGAAGGAGGAGATTGGGCCACAATTAAGGGAAAGGGTATGCAAATATAAGAGTGGCACTTCTCTGTTTCTGAACTGGCTGTCAATTCTCACTACCCTTGCTCCATGATGAGATAGCTGCAATCATCTGAGGTTAGAGGTCACTGACAGCAAGTAGACAGACTGGAGTTCCAGTCTCTAGTGCATCTGATATGGCATGCTCTCATGACGAATAAGCCAAGACTTTTACCCTAAATGCCTGGGTCCTATGGGAATTGTGACTTTGACATCCTCAGGGAACTGTATTGTTGTCCTCTGCCTGCTCATGGGAGAGCTTTGATTATAATTATACTAGTACTTCTACATCTAGTCTAATCCTCTGTCTGAGAAATTTCCAGTATCTAGAAGAGTAGCAGGTTTAAAGCTCTTCAGAGGTTTTTTTTTTTAATTATGCATTTTCTCATTGTTATTAAGTATTGCTTATTTACTTATTGATGCTTTCTTAGGAGCAAAAATATGATATGTAGTACCTCACCATGTATATCTTTCCATGGGGAACCAACTCTATCCTGCCAAGGTCATATGACTATTATTCATTGAAATATAGCAATTCCCAAGCCCTTCCTATCCCCTTAAGTCATTATGCCCACATGTGGTATAAAATAGGTGTTATCCAGGCAGATCCCTCAGTTATTTAGTCAGAGACCATATTTAAACAGTTAGGTAAAGTGCAACTATAAAAAAGTGAGTGCCAACCATATCTTAATAGATGGGAAAATGGAAATGAAGTAAATGTGTTCAAGTACTAATGACAGATCCTATAGTCTACTCCTGATTCTGAGTTTTATTCTTTGAATCTATTGCCATTCCCTTGAAATGAAATATGAGCTTTCATTTCAAGTCAGACTAGAAATTTAAAAAAATAGAAATGTCTTATTCTCAGAATTTTACAAGGAAACATTTTTGTCTTAAAACAAAAACAGAAATGAACATTTAAAAATACTCTGATAATTGTATTTCAATAAAATTGATTTTCTTTGTACTGATGTATTTTATCTTGTGCATTTTAAAATCTTATAAGAAAGGAATCCATAGGCTTCCCATGTCACCTAAGGGGTCCATGACTCAAAAAGATTAATATACTACTATATCATAACTGTCTTAACATAGAGAAAGGCAGATCCAAGAAGTACAATGTCTCCCGTTAATCACATAGAAAATGACACTTGACACTTTCACCCCAGTGGCACACACACAAACCACCAGGGTTGAGTATGGGATTCCCTAATGAGTGCTATCATTGCCATCTCACAGTTAAATTATAACCAAAATAGTGAGGTGTATAACTCCTCCTTCACACACTTGCTATTCTAATTTAAATGGACTATTCCTATTGTTAACCTTATTTCTTCTACCTCACATTCCTAAAAGCCTATCCCCATCTCTGCCTGGAGACAGGTACCTTTTGTACCTTTTCATCTCCTGCTCTTCCTTCAAGGCCTTGCCCAGCTATTCCTTCCCTCAAGAAGTCTTTTCCAATGTTCTGTGCCATAAATGATGTGCCTCCATTCAGATTTTTTATAAAACTTTGTCTAGATCTCATTTGCAAAGTTATATTTTGTCTTTTAGTTATTTTCTATACTTAGGGTATCCCCTTCAAATTGTTAGTTACTTGGCATATCGAGTGAGGTTTTGACCTGGTATCTCTAGCATCCAATGCTGGATCTTAAACATAATAGGCACTTAAATCTTTAATTGAAATTAATTGAACAAGCAAAGACTAAAAGCTGTATTTCGGTTATACACAGCATTGCTCAGATCAATTAAAAAACAAATTGACCAGGATTACTGTCATTTTTATGTAAGTATTCACTTTTTATATAAGAGATGTGAAGACAGTAAATAGGGGCCAGGAAAAAGAAGTAAAAACAATTTAAGGGATGGAAAATAAGACATATAAAGGAGTGTGAAAGCAGTTAAGCACTTTATTCTGAAGGCCTAAAGGCTCAGGATGATTTAATAACCGTCTGCAGATACATGAAGAAGGATGCTAACCAGTCATTCTCCATTTCTACAGAGAACAAAAAAAAAAAAAGAAAATGGACATAAGACGTAGTAAGAAGGATTTTTTTTGTTTAAGGAACAAATTCATTGACTGTAAGCCAATTAAAAAATACTGTAATGCCTACCAAGATTGTTGTCAGGAACCATTAGCCCTGATAAGCTCTTAAAACTGAATTGACAATCATCAGTTGTTATATATGTGCCTGATGAAAAAGCCTTAAAAAACATTTTCCAGTTTAATGGTCCTATGAAATAGCTGCTGAATGAGTTCTTCCATCACTGATTGGGTTGTCCCACATAGTACTTAAGTGTGCTTTCTATTTTCTTCCTGTGAAAAAGGAATAGGTCACTTTCCTACCCCTGTTACTCCAAAGATTAAGCTCATTCCCATGAGTCATCATGTCCATGTGAGGCTTAAAAGCAATGTCTGATGCATAGGTTCCTTAATTATTAAGACATTACAGATGATATTTAAACAATTAAGAAAAGAGCAAGTAGGAAAAAAAAATTAGAGTGCCAACCGCATCTTAACAAATGGGAAAATAGAAAGTAATGAAGCAAATATATGCTCAAGTACCAATGGCAAATTCCATACCCTCCATTTCTTAATTGAGTTTCCATTGACCATTCTGCCATTTCCTTGAAATGAAAGATGGGGTTGCATTTTATGTCTGACCAGAAATCAACATTTAGAAAATGTCTTATTCTCAAAACATTACAATGAAAGATTTTTGTTTTTAAATAGAAACACACTTCATAAAATCCACTTTATAAAACTATTTACCAAGATCAAACACTTTCTTCCTTCTCTTACTTTCACAGAAAGTAGCTCTTCTTTTCACAATTTGGAATGTAGTAGTGCAACTCTGGAAGTACTTGCTACTTAGGGATACATGCAAAATTTAAAAGAACCATTTAAAAGAGGATACCTGACCCAGGAAAGAAAATGACAAATAACAGAGGCAAGGGTTGTTGCTAGAAAAGCAAACTTCTAAACCTTTTCCTCCTAAGTAATTCATCTGGTTCAAAGATCAGAATAAAGTTCAGCTTATAACTAAAAGCAAACACCTCATTCCTGTCCTTGCAGCCAAACCACATACATTTTCACACTTTCATTATTAATAAACAGGATAGTTTTAAACAGAAAGAGGCAAGGCTCCAAGAACAATGAGAAAGAATAACATGAGAAGGGATAGTCTTCATCCAAAGATGAGTTTCTTTCTTTTTCTTATTTACTGTTTTTAAAGGACAAGATGTTGAAGCAGAAATTATAGGAGAAAAGTTTCTTTCTTTCTTTTACCTTACTAGCTCAGTACACTTTGGCTTAGAGAATACCTACCTTCCTTAATTAATCTGGCTGGCTTCCTAGCAAATTTTGTTCTTATGTTACACTTTTCCTAGTTATTTGAATCCTGTCTGACTACATAATCAAGAAAGATTTTTAAGGTATTCATAGTCAGCTCTCTTGCTGTTAAAATTTAACACTATTTAATTTCTTAAAGTAATACCCCTTCCCCAGCTCCATCATTTTCACACATATAAAAATAGATCTTCTCACTAGGAGTTGTCTATAACATATTCATTTCTAAGCATGATGGCAGGTAGAGAGAATATTCAATATGAAGAGCCAGCAACAGGTACTGTGAAATTCTCAATCTCTTAAACTCAATGACTAAAGAGAAAATCTTTACATTTGGTAAATCCACATCAAGAATAAAAATTAAAAATCAGAATTTTAAAGTTATAATCCTCTGTTCTTATGACAATTTTATGAGGTAGATAAGGCAGAAATTATCATCTGTATTTTTTTTTAACAGATGAGGAAATGCAGGTTAAGAGAATTTAAGTAACTTGTCCAATGTCACAGAGCTAAGTAGATAATAGGGATAAAACTGGAACTCAGAGCTTCTAAGTCTAAGGCTCTTTCCAGAGTATCATATTGCCTTTGAATTTTTAAAAGGATTGAGGATTCAACTGCAACAAAAACAGAACAAAACAAAACAAAATCCAACAAAAACACCTAAATGATATGTTCCTAAAATATAAAGCAATTATTATATTTCCTAATTTTTAAAATAACCCACCCAACTCCCCATTCTATCCATCACATTTATCTTAAAGGTATTTTGAAAGCTTTGAAATGAAAAAGTAGACTAGATTGGGCATTAAGTTTGGAATCACACAGTTATTTAATTTTTCCTAGAGAAACGATGTTGGATCTCTATGGAAAACCAAAAGGATGCTCATAAATTCTCATATGTTCTTCAGTGTTTAGATGAACAAAGTTCAAAATACACACAAAAAGTTGATATCCAGGAAAGGATGTCCTGAAAGTTAGTGCAATGTGGGTAAGGGAGAAAGGGAAGAGTTACTATTGAAAACATTTACAATTATGTAGAGAGGAATACCAACACCAACTTCCTAATTATTTGAGAAAGAGACACAAGAATAGAATATTATAATGATAAGCTATAGATTTTCTTTCCCTGGAAGTCATTTAAGGGGAAGTGAGGCTAGAAATCTGGAGTAAGACAAATTGTCTCAATACATCCCTACCTACCTCCTGAATTCTTGACTACAGATTAAAATGAAATAAAAAATCATCCATACTGCTGACTTGGTCATTTCAGTGGCAGCAAGCCATACATTGCACTGAAACTAGTGAGGGGAAAATGGCTCAGCTATATAAAGATGGGAAGTAAATGGGATTAAGATTATGTGCAAAGTATATTGTTTTTCTCTTAGTGTATGAATTTAGATTTCACAGATGATGCTTACTTAATGAGGTAATACATACTTTGATTTATACATACATCTACATATGTGTATATATAAAGTATACACATGTTTAGGCAAACAAATATGCAAACACTAATTGGTTCACAATTTTCCAATGCTGCAGAATGAACAATGATAAGTTGATAAAAGAATGCAATGCCTTAAGGGAACATCCTGAGGGCAAGAAGTTTGTCTTATCTACACTGTTATCTCCCTCCACCCCTCCTATCAGAGAACTCAGAACAAACTAGTCTGGGAGAGGAGGTAGGAAGCAGAGAGGGACTGCTAAAGCCAATTTGCTAAGTGTACATTCTCCACCCTGAGTTTTACAATGGAGAATAGATTTAAAATAAACAAAGTGGGAAAATCATAAAATGCCAACAAAAAAAAGCAGGGCAAGCTACTGGCTTAGTTTGAAGTTTTAGGTTTTGGAAACTATCTCTTGACAGTTATCACTCCATAGGCCAACTGCCTCATCTCTATGAGAATGATGCATTCACACACTGAGGATATTCTTGATGAAAACATAAGATAAGAATATACCAACTTGGGCAGGCAATTTTATAGAGTAGAACACATTATTACAGGATTCAGAGCACAAGGAGACAATAAAAATTATACCCTTCATTTTACTGATGAGTAAACTGAGAACAAGAGACCCTTAATGATTTTTTGCCAAGTCACATAAGGCTAATAATGTCATAGCCAGGATTACAATCCAAGTCTTCTGACTCCAGATTTGGCGTTCTTTGCTAAACTGTTATATATATAATGTTACATAACTGGTTTGGAGATGAAGAGGATATAACATTTGACACAGTAAGAAAAAAAATCACTGCTAACACTCTCCTCAAATGCGTGTGTGTGTGTATGTGTGTGTGTGTGTGTGTGT
>JAQQSU010001777.1:0-14881 GCA_028627135.1 Pseudochirops cupreus | reverse complement strand
GTATTTCTTGTTTACTATGTGAACTGGTAAGATTTTGGTTGCAGGGAGAGTGTGAGAGGAAGACTTCAAAGAAAAGTAGTATCATCACATAGTGGGGTGAGGGAATCACAACAGAGAGGAGAGATGTAATATATTACTATTTTTTTTTTGCTAGTTAGGCCATACATGACCAGTATAGGATGATAAGAGTGTGTGGGAGAATTCTAAGAATCTTCTCCACTCACCATCAACCCTGTCTACATCCATCCTTCTCTCTTCATGCATAAATAAGTTAGCCAAAGGTTGAGAACCTCCACGTAGGTGAGAATGTCGTGATAGTGGGAGGCTACTCAACAAGTTGACCCAAGCTAAACAGGTGTATGCCCAAGTGGCCTTGTACAATTTGAGTATGTAAAGGGAGATGGAGAAAAAGAATATACCCTTGTAGACTATTTGCATTTCCCCCTAGTGTTGTAGGTAGTATAGTCATGTGTTTCTTTTTTCTAGTCTTAGGAAACCTCCACCACAGGTGAAAAGAGTCCCAACCCTCCTAAGGCCATAGCAGGGATGGGGAACCTGTGGCCTTGAGGTCACATGTGGCCCTCTAGGTCCTTAAGTGTGGTACTTTGACTGAATCCAAACTTCACAGAACAAATCTTTTTATTAACATGAGGACATTTTTCCTATAAGCCTCTGAAACAACTCTCCCACATATACATACCTCATCTGTGGTAAGAGTAGACACACCAAGGGAACACATGTAGAGATTAAGGAGACTTGTTCTGTGAAGTTTGGATTCAGTCAAAGGGCTGCATTTGAGGACCTAGAAAGTCACATGTGGCCTCAAGGCAGCAGGTTTCCCCCCAACCCCAAAAGCTTATATAGATGTTATCTCTTAAGCCAATAGAATGCCTCCTTCATAACTACCCTACAATGACCCATTGCTGGATCTTCTGGTGATGGCCTTACATGGGGCAAGGTTCAAGATGGACAGTTTGACAAATAATTAAGTCTCCACTGGGACTAGCAGATTGGTGGTACAGCAGCCCCACCCCTTCCCTTGGTGTCCTTGGCTTGAGTGTCCACCCATAGGACTGGAGTCTAGGTGGCCTGTGGAAGAGATTTGTTGTGGTTTTGACTTCCTCAGACTATGGTGGTTGAACAGAGACTTGAGTATTCTCAGGCCAATTACCCTCCCATAAACCCCTGGAGTCTAGACCTTTAGCCATCCTCCACACTTTGGGGGTTGGGTGTCAATTTGCCTTCTAAGTCCCATTTGCATCACTCAGATTAGGGCAAAGCTTTTCAGACTTTGAACCACACCCATTTGGCTTTTCTATCACATTAGTGTAAGCTATGGAATTCATATAGACAAATCAATAAAAAAAGATTTATGTATTATTCACAATGTTATGTAATGGCAATCTGGCTGATGTACAGATACCATGAGCTTGCTCAGATAGCATCTCTACATGTAAAGAGGCCTTTGGGAAGATGATTTCTGGGAGAATCATGAGGGTGTGTAAGGGAAATACTTTGAGAAACTGTGGGGTATGCGTGCAACTGGTTCTAGTTGGTTAATTAAGTGTTTGGGAGGAGGCTTTTCTATTGGCTATGTTGCTAGAACAGTCAGCATCTTAAAAAAAAAGCCTGAGTCAGCTTCAGCCAGCTCTTTCTTTTCTGTATTTGCGAAAGGGAGAGTTCAGCAACTCTTTCAAGGTATTCAGTGAGAGACTATGCAGTAAGGGAAAGAAGTCCTTAATGCCTTCTTCCCAGTCTGAGGCCTTGTGGCCCCCCAAAACAGGTCTAGGTCCTTGACCCTTTTGGTCATTCTTTTCCATCCTAGGTTCAGGGAATGGAGTCTCCCAACCTTGAAGTTGAGAGAGTGAATCTGAGAGCTGGAAACCAGGATGGGTGCTGTAGCCAGTCTAGTATTGATGCTGGAGGGGCAAGGAATGATCTTCAGTCTTTGTGAGTACCCCCCAAATGTATGCTAGTGAAAACTGACATGGGGATAACTTGGAAATCATGCCTCCTTTGGTTGTGAACCAGATGGAAACAAAACCATGTAGGAACTCATCTAAGTCTGAGCTTGCTCCCTCAGAGTAGTGTAGGGGGCAACCATATGTATGTTTGTTCTTCTTATCTCTCTAAAAGCCAACTGGTGGCAAGTGGTTAACTTACTAGGGTGCTAGTCACTGCTCCTCACAATGGAGGGAGGTTGGACACAGCCGATTCAGAAAGGTTTGTAATGGTAAGAGACAAAATTCCCCATCCCCAACCTCATGGTGCTCCTATGGAACTCTGATGGGAGATGCAGGCTTTGCTGCTGCTATCTTGTAGTTAACCACTCCACCCCTTTTCAGGTCAGCTTTATGTGTCATCTTCTCCTACTAGACTGCAAGTGTCTTGAGGGCAGGGGCTGTCTTTGCTTTTTGCTTCTATTTGCATCCTCAATGTATAACACAGTGTTCTGGTTGACTTGTTTTGTTTCCAATGGCTTGGTAAAATAGTTGCCAAGTAGGAGTAAAGGCTTGCTCATTTTTTTTCCAAGTAAGTATGGCTACAGCCTACACACAGATGGATAAAAGTGATTTAGTCACAAATGACTCGCACTTTTTGAAAAGTTTATATTATTAAAGTTTTTAAACTAAAACAAGTTTCAGTTTCATCCAGTTGTGTATTTAGAAAGGGTTGGATTTGTGAAAACAGGGTGGAATGAAGGGGTGGTAAAGACAAGATGTATCCAGGACTAATTTGTAGAAAGACTGATTTGGCAGTGCCTCTCATCAAGAGTGCAATATCATAGGATGGTTTAAAAGACAGATTTTTAAATTCAATTTTCAGCAAACACAAGACTTCTTTTTTTAAATTTTGCTTTTTGGAGAGCAGTTGAGTTTAAGTGATTTGCACAAGGTCACATGGCTAGTTTTTGTGTTAAGTGTCTGAGGCCAGATTTGAACTCAGGTCCTCCTGACTCCAGGGTCAGCGCTCTATTCACTGCACCACCCAGCCACCCCTAACACATGACTTCTAAAGTACTTGGGACCTAGTTGTCCATGACCTGAGCCTCATAGCACTGTTTGAATTTAGTCAGATTGATTGTATTGTGAGTCTCACCAGATGATTTTTATCTCTAAATACATGCATTTGGCGGGAAATTGGGGAGTGCAATAAGAGGGCTGTGAAAAGCTTGTTGACAATTAGAAAACAAGAAGTGTTTATGTCATGATACTGGCTTATGGGTCATGACAGTCACTGAATGAGCACTTCCTGGTTCAATTGTGGTTGTAGATCTCTGTGGGAATCAAACTTACCAGCCCATTGGCTCTGTGTTCCCTGGCCTTGGGACTATATAGGGCAAAAAGCTGCCCCTTCTCCAGTCATACCTCCATCTTGTGTTTTATATATAGTAAAACCTTACTACTTTGGACTTCATAGATAGCTTAATGGGGGAAGTCTGAATTATTGAATACTTTAAAAACCATGAAGCTTCATGCTTTGGTAACAATATTTTAAAATTGAAATTTGAAATAAATCATGAGAGTAATTTTTTGCTATACATTTATATACAAACAATGTACTTAAGTCCTTAAAAAGTATTTTAATCTTAATTAGGTTAAATGATTTGTGTAGAGACTTGCTTATACTATTAATTTGTTTAGCAAACATTTTCTTCATAGGTCCAAGATAAACTTCAGCCCAGCCCAGGATGAATTATCTTAAAATAATAGGATTTGGATGAATGAGATTGTACTTTATTTGCAAAAATATGAGGGGATGTTTCGTATATGTCCGGTGGATTTGGGGGGGAAAGGAAGGAGGAATAGAAATACAAAATACTTTCTGTTGTTAAACAAGTTAAAACAGAAATGACACACCCTCCCTGTATCTAGTCAAACAGTACTGGTACTGATAACACAGTTGGTACTGATTAATTGGGGCAATAGAAACTGATTTTGGTTTCCTTCGCTCTTTCTCTTTTTTCCCAAACCTTCTTTGCGTCTGCAGGGGCATAATGAAGACCAGCATATTCCCCTACATGTTATGCTCCATTGTAAAGGTCCTAACAAAAGTTCAGACTGGTCAAAGGTATCTTTCTGAAACACAGCATTTCTTGAATGTAAATCCATAGTTTGTGAAAAGCATTTCAAGTTTTCTAATACTTAAACATTCTGTTATCTAGGGTTGTATTCAGATACCTTCTTTGTAATTAATTATTAATTGCTAATTGTTTATTAGAGCTCACTAGGTATTCAAATGACTCTCGTTTTAAACCTGATGCTACCTTTCTCACTAGGCTGTTTTGTCTATGGTGGCTAATGTTTCTGACTGGATGAACAAATATGGCATACCAAAGTTAAAACATTTTAGCTTTAAATTTTAAATTTTCTGTCATTTATTCTTGTGCAACTAACATCTTTAGAGACTGAAAGAGAAGCAATTCATTATGGTATTCATTCAGTAAGACTTGATTTAGCAAGGTAGCTTAGTTTTCATGGAAGCATTATCCTCCATTTGAGAAGCACACAAGCTGGTTTCTGAATTTAGGAATTTGCTTTTAGGATGTTATTCTATCAATCTCCAAATTACTCCGAAAGCAAATATTTAAACTTCTTAGTTTTTGTTCTTGTTCATGATGGCTTGTTCCCTAAATATAAACTTTGTTGTGGGACTTTCCATCGGGTCTTAAAAAAAGAGACAAATGGTATGTTCTGATGAAATATGGGAATATTCATCAGTTTTTAATGGCCCTGTGTATCCCCTTAAACAAATAACTAGTGACCTTGGGAAAGCATGGAATGGACAGTTCTGTAAGTCTTCCTTTAGCAACCTTAACAAGCTCAGTGTTTTATTCAGAAAGCTCTTGAGTTAAGTGTTGTTTGTAGTGATGGTAAACAGTTACAAGATGAAGAGGTCTTCATATGCAAGCCTTCTTATTGCTGTGGATAGCCCAGCTGTTGACATTTTTAGAAAGGCAAAGCAGGTTAGTTCTTGGCTTCACAGGCTACCAAATAGCTCTAACAAAGGCATCAGCCTCTCTCCTGCTTTGTAGGGAGCAGTTAAATGCATGTGAATCCAGGCCTTGGCACTATTTTCTTCCAATACTTTGGCTATAGTGCCAAGTGTGTTGAATGGAAGGAGAACAAGAAAACAGAATGAGATGTCAGTGTGACTCTGGGGATTCTGATAGCTTGCTGGCATTCCCTGTGTGTCTGTGTTCCCCTCCATTGTGTAGGTGCCTTTGAAAAGCCTTGTACATTGGATTGTGCTACAGAATCCTCAGTGTCTCAGAACTGGGAAATGCTGATGCTTTATGACCAGATAGCACCAGTTGCATCCTGGACAGCACCATGGGCATCCTTCATTATTATCTTGGGTGTAACTGTCGGAGACCATGGGTCCTCTGTTGTAGCTAGTCATAGTACCCTGGCAGTAACAGTAGCACTGTGCAGTATATTTCCTAGCCTACCCCACCCTATAACTCTAGAGGGTCTGAAGGGCATTATATAGGGCTGAGGAAATAGCTGAGGGAACCATGATGAATGATTGCTCAGCCTGTGGTTTAGCAAAATAAATCTATGCTATGAACTGTGGCAACTCTATAACTAGCCTGTTCTGTTGCAATACTACTGTTGCTTGGATCTGGCATTGTTTTCTCATCCATGTTTTAAGGATAATAAAAGTAGAAAGTGGCATTTTTAGGTCAGCAAACGTTGAAGTTTTAGATAAAGTCCTTATTTTTTGTAATAGATTTGGTTAGAGTAGCCTGCAAATTTAGAAAATTAGCAATATCCTTGATTCAGTGCTGGTTCCTCCAATGGAAGAGGGAAATCCCTTTGCTGGAGGATTACTAGCATTTCAAAATTAATATCCTGATAATTTTGGAGTACCTCTTCTAGACAAGATACAGGAAGCAGACCACTCAGGTTCCATATACCTATTCCAACAAAATCACAAAATTTACACTGTACCAAATAATGACCAAGAAATCTAATGAGAAACTACAATAAATTATTTCTTCTACTCTAGAACAGCGCAAAAAGCCAGCCCCCAAAGCCCATGAGCACTAGGAAAAGGAGCCTATAGCAAAGTTGGCAAACAAACCAGTAGCCTCCAAGCATGACCAGTCTTAGGCCAGAAGCAAGTGTTGTCAACAATATTCTGTGACCTGATGCAGCAAGACAGAGTCACCTTAGGGAATGCCCCAGGGTTAGCAGAGTCCCAGACTGGGAACCTTGGCTCTGAGGTTCCTGGTGCTTTTTCTTGAGATGCTGTAGATAGAGAGCCCTGAAGATCCAGAACTTTGAATCTTAAAGATCTGGGGGTGGGGCCTAACCTTAGAAGATAGAGGTCAGTGTAGGAACCCAGGTGAGTTAGGGTGAAAACAAGGAAGGTCATCTAAAAGCTCAGCAGGGGGAATAGCCCAAGTTCCCAGGTTAGGAACTAAAGTGAAAGAGATGAGTAAACCAAAGAAGACACTGGTCAATATTAAATATTATTGCCAATTTAGAGATCCCCATAAAGAGGAGAGTAACTCTGTAACAACTTCAAGCAGACTTAAAGGAAAAAACGAATTTTTCATAAGGAATAAGTAAATACTTAGAAAAAATGAAGCAAGAGATTTAAAAAATGAAATAAATACTCTTGAGGAAAGAATTGGAAAGGGAAAAAATAGCTTAGAAAAGAAGAGTAAGTGGCAAATCTTACTCAAGTAGTAGACTCACTGAAAATTAGAATATAAAAAATAAAGATCAAAACTGTGAGACAGCAAGAAACATTAGATTAAATTAAAAAATTTAAAAAGACAAAAATGTAAGATATCTGATAGAAAAAAACAAGAACTAACATAGAAATAGGTCAAGGAGAGATCATTAAGTTATTAATCTGATTCACCTAATAAAATTATTATAAAAATAAAAGCTTAGGTACATTTCGAGAAATCATAAGTAAAAACTGCTCAGATTTATTAGAAGCAGAGGATTAAATCAAGAAAGACTCCACCAATTACCTCCTGAAAGGAAGCCCTAAAGGAAAAGTCTTAGGAATGTCACAGCCAAAATCTAGACCTACTATTTCATTTTTTTCTTTTTAAAAGTTTAAATATTTTATTTCCCCCTAGTTACATATAAAAACACTTTTTAACCTTTGTTTTTCACAATTTTGAGTTCCAAATTTTCTCCCCATCTTGTGCTCCCCCCATTGAGAAGGCAAGCAATTTCATAAAGGTTATACATGTTGTGCAAAACATATTTTCATGTTGCTGATGTTGTAAAACACAGACAAAATCCCCCCCCAAGAAAAATAAAGTTTAAAAATTGTAAGTTTTGATTTACTAGATCTCTCATTTCAAAGAAAAAATATTGCCAATATCCAAAATGAAGCAGTTGAATACTAAGGAACCAAAGTCAGGATCACCAAGACTTGGCACTTTCTACAAAAAAAATAAGAGGAGATCTTGGATTGTGATATTCCAAAAGACAAAAGATATAACGAAGAATAACTTAACCTGCAAACCTGAGTATAATCCTGAGAGGGCAAGTGGGCTTTTAATGGACTAGGAGACTTACAAGAATTTCTGATAAAAGAACTTTGAAATACAAACACAAAAAGTCAAGAGAAAGGTAAATGTATTTGGAAGGAGCTGTAGGATAAAGTAATACTGACATTCTAGTGCAGGAAAAGAAACCAGTGTCCCTTCAGAACTTTAATGTCTTCAAGGGATATTGAGGCAGTTAAATAAGAAAAACAAGGGGTAGATTGGCACTATTTGAAGGGTTTGAAAGAAAGAAAAGAGAAGGGAGGGCAAAAGGAATATGCTAGCGTAGAAAGATGGAACAAAAGGGTATAACTTGCTGTTTCAAATAATTGTTGTATCTTAGAAGAAGCAAACATAGAGGACTAGATGGGCATCAGTTTACACTCATTATCAGAAATGGACAAAAAGAGTGTTGAATGCACATTCTTAAACAAGGACACAGTTTGGTATAAGAATACTTCAAACTCACCAAGGAAACAAGTGGGGATGAGTGGGATTAAGAGGTAGAATTCATATTAGGAAGTTAATAATCTTTTAAAAAAATTCTTAATGTATTTTTTTTTCTTTTTGGAGGGGGTAAGGTAGGGCAATTGGGGTTAAGTGACTTGCCCAGGGTCACATGGCTAGTTTTTGTGGTAAGTGTCTGAGACTGGATTTGAACTCAGGTCTTCCTGACTCTGGAGCCAGTGCTCTATTTACTGTGCCACTGCCCCCTGAAGTTAATAATCTTAAGGAAAACAAAGTTTCTGATTCTGAAAAAGGGTGGGGGAATGGGGGACTAGAAATTAAGAAAAAAGAAAAGTACTAGAATCTAAGGAGGTGTCTCAGACTTCCTCTTAGACATTTAGGGAATGGCTGAACATATTGTGGATCTAATGGAATATTATTGTTCTGTAAGAAATGATAAGAGGAATGATTTCAAAGAGTCACAGGTGATATAAATTGAAATGGGGTGAAATTAAAAGAACCAAGAGAACAATTCATGTAAGGACAACATTGGAAAGAAAAAGAACTTTGAAAGACTTAAGAACTTTGATCAATTCAATGGCCAATCATTTCTCCAGATGACCTAAGATGAAGCATGTAATCGACCTTCTGACAGGGAAGAGATTGGCACAAGGTAGAGAAAAAAAACATACATTTTTTTTAACGTGGCTACTATGTGGATTTGAGCACTTGACTGTGCTTGTTGCTTACAAGGATTTTTTTTAAAAAATTCTTTCTCTGGGTTATTAATTGGGAAGTAGGAGATGGGGGGACTAGAAAAATAATTCAACAGAAAAAGAGGGCTATTTAAACATGTTTTAAATGCACATAAGAGAACAGAAGGAGGTTCAGAAAGAAGCAAAGACAAGCAGGAAACTTTTGAAAGAATGCGGCATTTATTTTATACTTTTTTTTTTTAAAAAGCAAGTGATATGAAATCCAGATTCATATTTTCCTATGGAATTGTCTTTCTCATCTTGCTCTGTGTATGGAAATACTTTTTTTGGGGGGGTTTTTAAATTCAGTACAAAAAAATAAAAATAAAAAAGTCATTCAGGGGTAACTTTGTTGGAAACATCATACTAATTTATTAGTCAGTGATAGTGGGAGGGAGAAGGTGGTGAACTTAAGACAGAAAGGATATAGTCAGTCTGGTTATATATTGAAACAGAATGTATAAAAAAATTTTTATTCTTGCACCACATTCCTTCTCAATTCGTGCAAATAGTAGGTATTTAATAAATGCTTGTTGAATTGAGTTGAATTGAATGAACCTTTTGCATATACCAGTCTTTGAGAAGAAGGCAGACAGAAAAATATTCAGTAAAAAGATGTAGAGAGGACAAAAGAGCACTGAAACCGTGAATACAAATCTTTAGTTGCTATAAAGACTGTCATGGGATGGTGGCTGATTAAAAGCAGCTTACCACAGGCATACTGATGTTGATCCACTTTTTGTGTTTGTATTTCAAAATTCTTTTATCAGAAATTCTTGTAAGTCTCCTAGTCCATTAAAAGCCCACTTCCCCTCTCAGGATTATACTCAGGTTTGCAGGGTAAGTTATTCTTCATTATATCTTTTGTCTTTTGGAATATCACAATCCAAGATCTCCTCTTATTTTTTTTTTGTAGACAGGAGGAGGATATTCATTCCCTCTGATGCCTTTTCAGTAATGAGGCAAATTTTCTCAGGTACATGTGGAAAGACTAGGTCATAGTGCCTCCCAAGCAGATAAAGTGTGGTGTAGGAACTTAGGAGGGAGTAGGTTTTTGCCACAATTAAGGAGGCATGGCAAGTGAGCTTTTGGAGAAAGAAGGCAGAGGCTGCTTATAATAACTTCAACAAATTGTGACTGTCTCACCCAGGGCTCTCTGTGTGAGCATAAAGAAGCAAGATGAGACCAGACCTTGGATCGTGTTCCTAAAATGATCTATAATTTGTGTTTATAAAGTTGAATAGGTTGGAAGGAGGAAAAACCAGAGAGTTGGTAGAGACTACTTTGTGGAGAGTTTGGTTACTTGAATGGCTTTCCCTGACATCTCTGTTTTTGTTCTCTTGTGTCATGTGTGTCCCTGGGAAATCTTGTGCGTTGAGCTGTGCTATAAACTGCTTGAGGTCTTAGGATAGAGTATTGGGAAATAATGACACTCTCACCATGTCGACAACAGCTGCATCCTTGACAACATCTTATGAATTCTCCTCTATTCTCTTGCATGTACCCACATCTTGGAACCCTGACCCCATCCTGAAAATCACTGCAGCATATGATTACTGGAAGTCAAAAGGAACAAAACACTAATATGAATAGAAAAGTAATTAAAACATTACACCGCTACGTCTTCTAACATATTTCATGCTCCTCCCCTCGTGGATAACGTAGTCCTTTAATTGGCAAAGGTGAATACTTTTGAATAGCTCTCTTTTTGTTTAACTAGTGGCTATAGAAGGATCATGTAACTCCTTTTCAGCGGTTGCTAAGGTGATCAGGGAAGAAATATTTTTTTATTCACTTTATGATCCTGTTTTGTTCAGGAGGTGAATCTGAAAAAGCAATGACAGATGGCTATATCTGGGATACTAATGGTTCTGCTGTTGTCAAGTTACCCTACATATAATACGTTTGGATGCAATGCATACATTCCATGTGGACTCTGAACCTTAAATGACTTAGGTCCCAAATGCTGTAACAGGAATCTATCTTGGTCTAGCTCCATAATTCTTGTGGCCAAAATAAACAAGTCAGAACAGCAGCTACAATATAGATCAAGGATGCTAAAAGAAGGAACCTTAGAGATTGCATAATCTGTTGCCCTCATTTTGAAGAGAAGGAAACAAACCCAGAGAGGTTAATTGATTTGCCTAACATCATACAGGTGACAGTGGCAGAGCCAGATTTTGTACCCAAGTTTTTCTGACATCCAATTCAGTGATCTTTCTGTCTTACTAGGTTGCATTTCACATGTTTTCATTCTGTGAGTTCTCATATGAGTCAGGATAAAGATGGTTATGAGTCTTATGATGTTGTCCTTGTGATATTTAAAGCATTTACTGATTCCCTTCTCAAGCTAGTGGTGGTTGTGAATTGGGTCTCAGAATGTGATAATCTCAAGCAAGAATCTTAAGAATACTTTGCCTACAAGTCAACTTTTCATTCTAGGGCATTGACACCCTTTCCCCTGTAAAATCAGTGAACTTTGAACCACATCTTTATTTCTTTATCCCCAACAGAACAGACAGGTCAATGAAGTAATATAAAGGGAGGTTCCCTCCTTCCCCCAGATATACAGAATATACAATGCCTTTATTCTTGTTCAGCACCAGCTGCGTCAGCCCAGGATTGATAATACTGGAGATGAATCAATCAAAAAATCAGCAAGTATTTATTAAGCACCAATTTTGTGCCAGGTATTATGTTTGATGCCAAGGATACAAAGAAAGAAATTAAACAGTTCCATCATCAGAGAGATTCCATTATATGGGTGGCAACAGCACGTACATATAGTAATATAAGTTAAATAATTACAAGACAGAATTTCTGGAGGGGACTTAGGCCCTACTAACAGCTAGCATATCTATTAGGAAAGGTTTCATGGAGAAGAAAGAACTCTTTGGAAAGAAACTGGAGATTTTGAGAAGTAGAGAGGAGGAGGAAATGCATTCCAGGAATAGGGCAAAGCTTATACAAAGGTGAAGATATGGGAGATGGGTTGTATGTGAGAAACCTCAAGAATGTTAGGTTATCTGGAGTATAGAAATGTAGTCTGAAGTTATTTTGAGAAGGGCTTAAACACTAAACAGAGGAGTTTGTATTTTATCTCAAATGTAATAGATCTTATTGAGCCAAAAAATGACATGGTCAGACCTCTGCCTTAGGAAAATTGCCTTAAAAGTTGTATGCAGGGGGGTGGCTAGGTGGTGCAGTGAATAGAGCACCAGCTCTGGAGTCAGGAGGACCTGAGTTCAAATCCAGCCTCAGAGATGTAACGCTATAGCCATGTGACCTTAGGCAAGTCACTTAACCCCAATTGCCCTACCTTCTCCCCTCCAAAAAGCAAAAGAAAAAAAAGTGGAATGGAGCGGGGAAATACTTGAAGTAGGGAGATAGATTAAGAGAATATTACAATAGTCTAGACAAGAGGTGCCAGGGGTCTGAACTAGATTTGTGGCTATGTGATAAGAAAGAAACTACTGTGAGTGATACTATAGAGGTAAACTGGAAAAGATTTGGCAACTGATTGGATATGTGGGGTTTGGGAGAGCAGGGAGTTGAGAGTGATCCCAAAGTTACAATTTGTCTGACTAGAAAGATGGTGGTGCCCTGACAGAAACATGAAAGAACCATATCACTAGACATTTCAGGCACAGACTTCTTCAGGATCTTGAAATTGGAATTTTATTTTCTGAATATGGTCACAGAGATGCTTGCTCTTAAAATAATCTTTAGCAATTGAAAGTTGGGTAAATGTTGTATAATCCCCAATGGGTGGAACTCACATGGTGGTTCTCTTTAGTGTGTCTAATTCTACCATACCTCAGATATTCAGAGCTATCACTCCATAGTTTTCAATAACTTCAACTGCTTTGTAGGTGAGCAGACAGTTTATCCATTAATCCATGTAAGACCATAATCAGTAGTTTGCTCTGCACCTTTAATACCAGATTCAGCACCTGGGACAGTAATTATGCCATTGCTCATGAAAATATCAGTAATTTATCACTACGTATATTTGTTATTCAACATGGAATGACATGCTGAGTTACAAGATGTCTAGAAAGTGTACTGACAAATATCCAACTATCTACTTCGAGGCCAGGTCAGTTTCATTTTGGAGGGAGCAGTTGGCCCTTTCCTTGTCTAGTGCCTTCCAACTCTCTTCTTAAATTGGTCAATGAGCCTCTATTAAACTTCTAATATAAGCCAGTCACTATGGTAGGTAATGGGATAAAAAGCCAGAATACTCATGATCTATAGGTGTGAGGCTTCTAAGTAGTCTATCAACCTTTGGTCACTATCATGTTTTAATCTTGAACCACATTTTCTAATTACTTTTAGCCATCCTCTCCTCTCTCTTCCCTTGAGTCATTGAAGTCACAGAGAAAGGTACAATGTGTCAAGTTCTTCAAAGAATTTCTCAACTTTTTCATTCTTTGCAATTGTTGTTGGTATATTCTGTAATTGTCTTTATGTTTTGTGTGTATTTGTGCTCATGTATGTATTTGATCCTGTTCATCATGAGCATTGCAAGGTAGGATTACTGTTTCATGAAATGATGCTTCTTTTTGCCTTAGGTTACATGATGTAACCAGTATCTCCATTTATAATTTCATGTATTTGCCATTCTAAAGAGAATCTATGAGTCATCCTTGTATTTAGCCTACACTTCTTTGTGGATGATTCATTTATACTGAGTAGATTAATATTGATATGGCCTAATTCTTCTAGTATGTTAACTCTTCTATCATTGGACAAAGTTCTCACATTTAGTATATCATAAAATAAATAAATATTTATAATCTAAAATGGTTATTCTTAGTGTTCTCTTCTTCTTAGTAATCTGGTCCCTTATTTCAACCTAACCTTTTGCTTAATTTTAAGGCTCATTGGTGACAATTCTATAAGATTCTTTTCCATGGCCTCATTAAAGTCAGCTGAGGTAAATGTTGATTCAATATCTGATAATCTATGAGGTGCCAAAGTAGGTCCCCAGGGGCAATCTTCCAATTTGCTAGAGGGTTGTCTCAGAGATAGTTCTGTCAAGTTCAAGGTACTTCCCAATCTGCTCACAACCATAGCTCACAAGCCCTCACCAATGTGTTTGCCATTAATGATTATCCAGGAGACGAATAGTTCAAAGCAAAGACATTTAATGAAATGACCTAGTAAAAAAAAATAGCAATAAAACATTTTCCCCATAAACTTCTCCTATAAATAAATACACAAAGAGTGAGTACACATAGGGAACTTGTGTGGCTAAGACACATATATAGTCTGATGGTGTATTCTAGTGATATCATTGTACTGCTTCTTCGAGACCTGCTTCTACTGGGTCTTCATTGCATGTTAATTTGATGCACCTTGCCCCACTTGACACTTGGTTTCTGCTGAACACAGTCTTTGCCAGGTACTGCTCTGCCAGAGGTGTAATATCTGCTGATTGTGGATTTCCTGAAGATAGTCTGTCAAATTCTTCTAGGGGCAGACTCACCAGGAGCATGACTTGTAGAGCTATTTCTTCTCTGCTACTAATTTTTGGTTTTAGCAGAAATCTTTGGCCATAGGGCTATCTCTGCCATGCTCTTTTAATTAACAGCCAGAAGCTTTTAAAATTTTTTGATATATCTATATCTATAAATATATATCTATATGTATAACTCCTCAAGAAAGTAGCCTTCCCTAACCATGATCCCTCAATGGCTAAAGACTGGAGCTACGGCTGGGGAGAAATCCTTGTTGCCTTTTTTTCTTTACAAAACTATTTGTCTTATTCCTTCACAGTCTTGACTTCGAGGTCTCCAGTCTCCAACATGAGACTCCCCAACTCCAGGCACCAAGCTCTTTAGAACAAAGAGAAGAGACATTTTTTCCTAAGTAGATCAGACCTTCAGTCTCAAGTCTTCTTTTCTTCAGACTCAACTTTCTGATCCAGGGGTTTAGGTTTTTCTAAGACCTCATTCCAACTTGTGGTGAGTATTTTCTATTTCTCTTGATTTTTTTTTCAAGATTTTAATTTTTTCCTTTTCTGAACTTTATAAACATGGACATTTCTATGTACAATGAAGAATAGAAAAAGAAGTGGTCTATGAAAACTTGATGTCTACCACCTACATTTTGTTTTCAAATGTCTGTATCTATCTATGTAGATACGACAAAGATA
>JAQQSU010017769.1:0-10626 GCA_028627135.1 Pseudochirops cupreus | reverse complement strand
TTCACAGTGTGCTCACTATGGAGAGGTTCTGTGTAATTTCACATGTTCAGCCTGTATTTGATTGCTTGTCCTTCCAGTGGGGGTGGGTGATGAGGGAGGAAGAGAAAGAATCTAGAATCTAAAGTTCTATAATCAAATGTTATAAATATCTATCTATCTATCTATGTAATTATTATTATTTTTATTAACTTCATCCAACTGGAACTTGAAATACACAGGCACTGTGGTGGGGAGATCCATTCTGCCCTACTGAAAAGTCAGAGGGGTGAGGGGGGAAGACATAGGAGAGAATAGACTGGCAGAGGGGGAATACACTGAGATGGCAGTTTTGGGGTGGTGGGTAGGGAAAGATGGGGAGAAAATAAGTAACTCAAAATCTTGTGGAAATGAATGATGGAAACTAAAATAAAACTTTAAAAAAAATTTAAAAAAAGAAATGAGTCTAAACAAATTTTAGAGCTAGAGAACCCAGAAAGTGACAGAGTGAAATACATCTCCAGCTGAAGTCAGCCTGGCAAGCCAAAAGGAAGGGTCTATTGTGCTGGGCTGGGAGCAGAACACAGTCCTGCTGGAAAAGACTGATAGCACAGACCTGCTGGAACAGATATTAGAGTACTGAATCAGCAGCTGTGGTGGTTTTCAGACTTCCCAACCCATAAACACCAAGTAGAAAGTAAAAGATGAGTGGAGAAACTCTGTTGGACCTGGGTGAGAGAAGAGCATGGTCAGGTCTCTGCCCTAGGACAGTAGAGGCGGTGGCAGTTGTGGCAGTGTGGGAGCTCCTTCTAAAGCTCCAGACTGACAGATGATGGGGGAACTGAGCTTCTCATCAAATGGCAATTGCAGGACCTGCTTTGCTGGCACTAAGGAAGAATTATCTTCCTTTACCCTGCTTGGATCTGGTTTGTCTTCCTGGGTGACAGTCCTGGGGTCAGGAGTAGTGCTGATGGGGCAGAGCTTATGGTGACTATGGAGAAGGAATCTTCCTTACACTTCTGAGGCTGGTGCCTTGAAGTTGCTCTGACAACAGCTGTGCAAAACCACCAAAATTTGGGACATGGCAACTCTCCATTCTGGTAGCAGAGGTCTACTTTGGCAAAGAGCTCAAAAGATAAATAATTGGTTGGCAAAATAAGCAAACAGAGGAAGATGAATCAGACTTTAGAATTGTTCTTTGGTGACAAAGACAACCAAAACATAGAACAAGGAAAAGACAACAAAGTCAAAACTCCTGTGTCAAAAGATGCCAAGAAAAATATGAATTGGTCAAAGGCCATGGAGGAGCTCAAGAAGGAGTTTGAAAATCAAGTAAGAGAAGTAGTGGAAAAATAGGGAAGAGAAATGAGAGTGATGCAAAAATTCATGAAAAAATGAGTTAACAGCTTGCTAAAGGAGACCCCCCAAAAATACTGAACAAAATAACAACTTAAAAAATAGACTAACTCTAATGGCAAAAGAGGTCCAAAAAGCCAGTGAGGAGAATTTACAAAGCAGAATTAGCCAAATGTAAAAGGAAGTCCGAAAGCTCACTGAAGAAAATAATCTCTTTAGAATTAGAATGAAACAAATGGAAGTTAATGACTTCATGAGAAATCAAGATATTGTAAAACAGATCCAAAACAATGACAAAAAAAAGACAATGTAAAATATCTCATTGAAAAAAAACAACTGATCTGGAAAGTAGATCCAGGAAAAATATTTAAAAATTATTGGACGCCCTGAAAGCTATGATCAAAAAAAGAGCCTAGACATCATCTTTCAAAGAATTATCAAGGAAAACTGCCCTGATATTCTAGATCTAAAAGGTAAAATAGAAATGGGAAAAATTTACTGATTGCCTCTTGGAAATGATCCCCAAATGAAAACTCCTAGGAATATTATATCCAGATTCAAGACTTCCCAGGTCAAGGAGAAAATATTACAAGAAGTCAGGAAGAAACAACTTGAGTATTGTCAAAACACAATCACGACAACACAAGACCTAGCAACTTCTATATTAAGAGATCATAGGGCTTGGAATATGATATCCTGGTGGTCAGAGAAGCTAGGATTAAAACCAAGAATCACCTACACAGAAAAACAGAGTATATTACTTCAGGGGAAAACATGATCATTCCATAAAATAGAGAACTTTCAAGCATTCTTGATGAAAAGGCCAGAGTAGAACAGAAAATTTGATTTTCAAATACAGAAATTAAGAGAAATATGAAAAAGTAAAAAAGAAAAAGAGACATCATAAGGAACTTATTAAAGTTGACCTGTTTACATTCCTACATGGAAATATGATATTTGCAACTCATGAGACTATTTCAGTATTAGGATAGTTGAAAGGGGAAAAAATACACACACACACATAAATATATACACACATACATATGTACATATGTATATAAGTATGTATGTAGGTATATAAATATGTGTGTATGTATGCATATATATAAGTGTATGTATATGGTTTTATATGTATACGTAGAGGGCACAGGGTGAGTTGAATATGAAGGGATGCTATCAAAAAAATAAAATTAATAGGTGAGTGAGGAATATATTGGGAGAAGGAGAAAGGGAGAGAGTAAATTATCTCACATAGAGGAGGCAAGAGAAAGTTGTTACAATGGAGCAGATGAGCACGGAGGTGAAAGGGAATGAGTCAACCTTACTCTCATTGGATTTGGCTTAAGGAGGGAATAACATACACACTCAATTGCATATCTTACCTTACAGCAGTGGATCTCAACCTTCCTAATGCTGCGACCCCTTAATACTTGTATGTGGGAGTATCTGCATTTGGGAGGATCCACCTGGAGACAGATAGAGGAGTGGTGTCTCGCTTCCTAAGACCATTGGAAATATGTGCTTTCTGATGGTCTTAGAAGACCCCTGTGACCCCTGTGAGAGCGTCATTCGACCCCCAAAGGGGTAGCAACCCACAGGTTGAGAAACACTGCCTTACAGGAAAATAGTGCGGAAGGATATAAGAGAGAGAAATGATAGAAAGGAGAGGAGATTGCAGAGCAAACATTTTTGAAAAGGAACAAAATAAAAAGAGAAAATAGAATACAGATGGGGCAAGATAGGATGGAGGGAAATATAGTTAGTTTTTCACAATATGACTACTATAGCATTGTTTTGCATAACTACACATGTATATCCCATACTGAATCATTTGTCTTCTCAAATGGGGGGGGGGAGAGGGTGAGGAAGGAAGAAGGGAGAGAATATGAAACTCACAGTTTTAAAAAGAAATGCTAAAAAAATTATTTATATGTGTACCTAAGATATAAGATATACAGGCCAGCAGGGTATTGAAATCCATCTTGCCCTATAAGAAAGTAAAGGGAAAGGGGGTAAGGAATGGATGGTGGGCCAGAAGAGAGAGAAAACTGGGGGAAGGGGTAATCAGTATGCTTGCCATCTTGGGGTGCAGATTAGGAGAGAAATGGGGGGAAAATTTGGAAATCAAAATCTTGTGGAAATGACTGTTGAAAACTAAAATAAACAAATACTTAAAAAAAGAAATGTAAATAACCATATCTACAACTATTTGACATAAAATCCAACTTACTCACAAAAATGTATTCTTTTGTTGTTCCTAAGGAACACTAATGACTTCCTCTGTTCACTACCATATACTGATACCATAAGATATCCTAGCAAGCTCTTCTTTGAAGGTACTGTAATAAGAATATCTACTACCCATGGAATTTGCCCTGGGATTCCCAAGATTAAGAAGAATGGGAGTTTCAGAATAATACCATTCATTTTTGTTCTTTTTGGAGAGGGGATGCAGGACAATTGGGGTTAAGTGACTTGCCCAAGTTCACAAGACCAGTAAAAGTTAATTGTCTGAGGTTGGATGTGAACTCAGGTCCTCCTGTCTCCAGGGCCAGTGCTCTATTCACTGAGCCACCTAGTCACCCCAATGTCATCCATTTTTAACAAGTGAGTGAGTGAGGCATCCTGAAAAGAAATCAGCTAGATTATGAGGATTTAGGACAGAGAACTGATTAAAGAGATGTTGCCACATCTCAAGCATACATTCCTAGAAATAAAAGAAAAGGAGCACAATGAGAGTAAAGACCTAAAAGAACAATCCTGAAAACGGAGAGGGGGGCACTACAAGAACAGCCATCAATGGGAGAATTGAGATGCCACTGTCTCTTACCTAGAAGCAGCAAGTCTTGAGTGTTAGTTACCTCAGAACAGAAACTTTAAAGAATATGGAAAACTGGACTGATAGAATAATTTAGAGGAAAGAAGAAACCAAATTTAAGAGAGAACATAAGGAAATAGAAAGACTCTTGATTGTTTTAATGCATTATTTTGTCTTTCATAAGTGTTAAAAGAGAGAAAAGAACAGAGAAAAAAAGTAAATAGAACTCACAGACAGTAGAAATTGGCCTTTAGGGAAAGATTTCTTGTGAGGATCCACTTCACAGATGTCATTTGTGACCAGCAGTGGATTGGGTGGGTGGCAGGGAAACTTGATCATTAATGTAATTGGTATGAAACAAAGGGAGGTTAAAGAAATATCTTGTAGTCTTAGGAAGGCATGGTGTGTGCTGGATAGGGTACTGGGTGGTTGGAATTGTTACAACAATATTTATACACATTATAGGCACTGTCATCCCAATTCACTTTCTGTCTGAAAAATCAACAGAGATCAACAGACAGAATGCCAGCATCACAAACATTCTTTCTGTTAGGCCTCCACACAAGCAAGGTCCACTTGCCTGCTTATATGCTCAGCTCTACTTTCTCTCTCTCATCTGCTCACTCCTCTCCCTCCAAGCAAAGCAATACATACTGTTTCCAATCAAAGACTTAATTCAATTAAGTGAAAGCCTCAATGAAAAGTACTTGATTGGCTAAAAGTCAATCAGAAAAACAGCAAAGAGTCCTACTTCGCTTGCTGTTACAAGGAACAGAAAATTGTAATAGATAATATAGATAGTTTTGATAACATGAATTTTTTTTAAATGCACAAATAAAACTAATATGCTTAGGAAAAGAATGGAAACTGTGGCAAAGAGAATTTTCTGCTAAAGATTTGACATCTAAAATATATAAACAGGTAACCTATACACACATGCACACACATACACACACATACTTCTAATAATAGCAAAACTATCTCATTTGATTTTCACAAAAACAGGAGGAGGTAGTATGGGCCATTATTATTACCATTTTACAGATAAAAAACAAAAACATAAGGCAAAATGAGGTTGCTCAGTGTCACACAGCCAGTATGTCTCTGAGGCCACATTTGGTTTTGCTTTACTTCTTTTTCAATGAGAGTGTTGGTGGAATGATGGGAGTGAGAAAAGACAGATTTCCTTTAGGAAAAAAAATCAAAGAAGATACTTCATATGCCAAACAGTGATCACTCCATACAAGATTTACTACCAAGCTGATATTACAGCATTAAAATATCTACTTTGAATCCTTACCATGCAAAACAGGTAAAAGAAATTTGTATTACCACATAATCCACATATTCTCCACAATAATATGAGAAATTTTATCAATATGTTTGGCAAAGATCCAGTTTACACTTACATACAAAATTTTTAAATGTCAAAATACATTTATTTTCAAAGTTCCAAAACATATTATTCTAAGTAGATTAAAATGAGATCACATCAGTAAGGGAATATAGATAATTTGATTTGCTGGTATCCAATTTAAGAAAATGCCAGGGAACTCCAATAGACTACCCTTACTTACAAGTGAGAATGAATTGTCCAAGGTAGCACTGCAAGAAAGAGGGGAAGCCAGGATTTGATCAGGTTCTGGTGTGTGTTTGCAGACGGAAGTGGAAAGCTGTAAGTGGATATGTGAAGTTTGAGGTTTATAGGTGTGTGTGTGTGTGTGTGTGTGTGTGTGTGTGTGTGTGTGTGTGTGTGAGAGAGAGAGAGAGAGAGAGAGAGAGAGAGAGAGAGAGAGAGAGAGAGAGAGAGAGAAAGAGAGAGTTTCTATCTTTGGGGTAAAAGCTTTCTGTTCCTTTTTTTTATAAATGATATTTTCCCCCAATTACATGTAAAGGTAACTTTGAACATTCATTTTTAATAGGACTTTGAGTTCAAAATTTTTTGTCCTTTCCATC
Organism: Pseudochirops cupreus; assembly: GCA_028627135.1. Taxonomy (NCBI): domain Eukaryota; kingdom Metazoa; phylum Chordata; class Mammalia; order Diprotodontia; family Pseudocheiridae; genus Pseudochirops; species Pseudochirops cupreus. The sequence goes on along the minus strand of JAQQSU010017769.1, from coordinate 4,520 downwards.
CCCCCTCCCCAGGACAGTAAACGATGTGATATACATTATACATGTGCAATCATGTAAACATAATTCCACTTTAGTCATTGTGAAAGAAGAAACAGAACAAAAAGGAAAAGGCACAAAAAAAACTAAAACAAAAAAAATGAAAATAGTATGCTTTAATCTGCATTCAGACTCGATAGTTCTTTCTCTAAATATGGATAGCATTTTCCATCACAGGTCTTTTGCTATTGTGTGGATCATTATGTTGCTGAGAATAGCAAAGTTAATCATAGCTGATCATTGCACAGTATTGCCATTACTGTGTACAACACTCTCCTGGTTCTTTTCACTTGACTCAGCATCAGTTCATGTAAGTCTTTCCAAGTGTTTCTCAAGTTCACTGGCTCATTATTTCTTATAGCACAATACTATTGTATTATTTTCATGTACCACTGCTTGTTTATACATTCCTCAATTGATGGAATTGATAGATATTCCCACAAAAAGAACTTCTATAAACATTTTTGTATATGTGGGCCTTTCCCCCCTTTTTTATGATCTGCCAGTAGTGATATTGCTAAATCAAAGGGTATGCACGGTTAGATTGCCCTTTGGGCAAGGTGAAGAAACTTTTCTGAATATCTAAGAGGACAAGAAACAGTTGCTTAGGTTTGAGGCTATAGAACCAGTTGTCTGGGAGACACATTGAATCTGTCTGTAGGATCTGTTTGGTTGATAAGGAAAAAGGTCCTATTCCAGCTGTTTTCTTCAGCCACTGCCCTGAGTCCTCTCTCTTAGTTCATAAACTGGTTTTCAATGTCAATCTGATCCAGACTGGAGCAATTTGGTTCCAGCTCAACAGTTCAAACCTAGCATAGATATCCAGTTTCTTGCTCTCCAAGACTTGAGTCACCTGGGTAGAGGAGATGAGACAGAGGATTCAGTGAGAGTGACCTACCTCTTTTCACCAGGTCTTTTTCTTAGTAGGAGAAAACATCCCTTTTGTCTCTAGAAAGTGTTAGATCCCTATATCCTTGGATGACTGAATCCTCCCCTTCCCTGCAACTGAAAACATAGGAGATTAATATGACACTTCTTGTGAAGGGGGAGGTAATACATGGAAATTCCAATCATCACACACCCTCTAGAGAATATTAGTATTGAGATTAAAGTTAAGAATAGAATAAATAGAGATTTAGGTAGTGGGTATTGGGCACTAGAGATGCTTACCTGGTCATAACTAATGTGTTTCTGGCCAGGATAGCACCTTTTGCAGCCTATAGAGGCTATGTGGACATTTTCTGACTGTGTTTAGATGAAATGTTTCACCTGTGGGCAAAGAAACAGGAACAAAAGCAGTGAGATCAGAGTCTAGTGGTAGTTGAAAAGGGCAACAGTTTAAATTACCTTTGGAGTTAATGCAGGAAAGTTATCAAAAGACTAACTCTCTGAATTAGCTAAATATTTCCTAGAGTCCTGTTCCCCCTAGATTTCAAGGGTTTGCCTAGCATTGATGTTAATACAAGCTTGGTGATTGTCTTTGACCATTTGTTAGAGTTTTGGTGTGGTGGTAGGGATTGAATAGAAAGTAGGTCACACAGACTAGGCAGTGTTAGAGCTTATCTTGGGATAGAGCTTGTTCAAATTTTCTCAAACATATTTCAATTGATTCCCTATTTAACCTGGTACCTTTGAATATCCTAAATAAAACTTTGGCTATTTGGGAGTAAAGAAGTAGACAGAGAAAGCTCCTGCACTATAAGAGAAAATGACACTGTCACTAGCTTTATTGAGGTGACAGTTCCCTAACAGCATCTAATTCTCTCACTGTACTTTGGGCTGCTATTTCATACTGCTGCATCACTTTAAGCTTGCAGTTCATTAAAATCCCATCATCTTTCTCATACAAACTATCTGGCCCATGGTAAGTGACTTAGTAATAATGTGTTTTTTTCCCCTGTTCTATTCCAAATAATCTGCAAATCAAATTATGAAAATCTGTTAAAAACATTATGGGCTTTTGTGGGGGAACTGAGCCCTGACTGACTTAAATATTATATTAAAGTAAGGGAAAAACCACAACAATTCTGAGGTACTAGCCCTTAGTTACAAGTTCAGCAAATATGATAGCAAAGAAAAGTGACAAATTTTGGAGGGGATGTGGGAAAATTGAGGTGCTAATGTACTGTTGGTGGATTGTTCAACCATTCTGGAAATCAGTTAGTAACTATGCCTAATGGCTATAAAATCATGCATACCATTTTACCCAGAAATACAAGTATGCATCACAGAGAGATGAAAAAGGAAAAGGAAGAGTATAAACATATACATATGTGTATACACACACATACAAATGTGCAAAATATTTATAGAAAGTCTTTTTGGTATGGCAACAAATTGGAAACTGAGGGAATACTCATCAATTGGACGATGGCTGAAGAAGTTGTAGTATATGATTGTGATGGAATGCTATTTAATTATAAGAAATGGCAAGCAGGCTGATGTCATATAAACCAAGAAAGACTTACATGAACTGATGCAAAGTGAAATGAGCATAAGTAGGATAACAATATTATGCAATGATAAACTGTGAATGATTTGTCTATTCTCAGCAATACAAAGATTCAAGTTAATTCAAAGGACTTATGGTAAAACATTATATCCATTTCCATAGAAAGAACTGATGAAGTCTAAATTTAGACTGAAGCATACTGTTTTAAACTTTCTTTTTAGATGTCTGATTCTTTCACAACATAACTAATATAGAAATATGTTTTACATGATTGTAGTTATATAACCTGTACCAATTTCCTTGTTTCTCAGGGAAGAGAGAGGGGATGCAGGAAGAAAGACAGAATTTGGAACTCACAACTTAAAAGAAAAAATGTTAAAAGTTATTTTTCATGTAATTGGGGAAAGTAAAATATTAAATATATATTACATATGTATGTATATGTATATATGTGATAGCTACTCTGATCAAGACTATGATCTGAGACAATTCCAATGAACCCATGATGAAAAATGCTATTTTCAGAGACAGGTTAAATCTTAGTACAAATTGAAGCAAATTGAATAATTTTAACTTTATTTTTCTTGCTTCCTTTGCAATATGGTAATATATAAATAAATTTTGCATTATTTCACACATATAATTGATATCACATTTCTTGCTTTTTCAAGGAGAGAGAGAGAACATGGAGAACTCAAAAATGCATTAATGTTAAAATTAAATAAATTACAATTAAAATTTTCAAAAATAGATCAGAAAATCCATTGGTAAAGTAGAAAATTTGCACAAACTCACTTTTCTCAACATATTGGGGTTTTAATTGCCTTTATCTTTGAAAAAGGCTTTTTACTTCTCAATTACCAGTACTGAAAGGACAAAGGAAATAGGCACGTCCTGGAATACTCTTGTTTTTGGCACAGTTCAGATTCTCATCAGCCATTACAAATTGTCTCCTGTCTCCAGTCTAAACCCACTGTATCCCAGTCTTCAAAATCCATTCTTTTTTTAAAATGATTTATTTTATTTTAGTTTACATCATTCATTTCCATGAAATTGTGAGTTGCAAATTTTTCTCCCCATCTTTCCCCTACCCACCACCCTGAAACAGCCATTTCATTGTATAAACCCGCCCCCAATCTATTCTCTTCTATGTGTTCCCCCCTCACCCATCTGACTTTCTGGTATGGCAGGATGGATCTCCCTACCACAGTGCCTGTGTATCTCAAGTTCCAGTTGGATGTAGTTAATAAAGATAATAATAATAATAATTGTATACATATGTATACATACACACACACACACACACACACACACACACACACACATATATATATATTTTAACAATTGATTATAGAACTTTAGATTCTAGATTCTTTCCCTTCCTCCCTCGTCACCCACCCCCACTGGAAGGACAAGCAATCAAATACAGGCTGCACATGTGAAATTACGCAGAACCTCTCCATAGTGAGCACACTGTGAGAGTCTGATTACATGTCCCTTTTTCCTATCCTGCCCCCCCAATCCACTCTCTACCCTGTCCCTGTCCCTGTCCCACTATAGAAGTGTGAACTTTCATCAGCCCTCCCCCACACCCTCCCCTCCCCTCCATGACCCCACCTCTCATCCCACTTACCCCTACTCTTCTATGTGGCAAGATGTCCAGTTTAGAGTTTATGTCATTCCTTCCGTAAGCCAAATTCAGTGAGAGTAAGGTTGACTCTTTCCTTTTTGCCTTCCTGTTCTCCCCCTCTATTATAACAATTATCTCTTGCCTCTTCCATGAAATGCTCAACCCCATTCTGACTCTCCCTGTCTCCTCTCAATCTAATCCTCTCTCACCTCAGAATTTCATCATTTGGAATATTATCCCTTCCTATTCAATTGATCTTTTGCCCTCTATGGATTCATTTATACACATGCTCTGATATGTGCTTGTATGCATATGTAAACCCTCTTATATAAATTTATGTTTATGTATGTATGTATATATATATATATATATATATACACATTTGTATTCCTTTGTTCTATC